>JAWWNJ010000215.1:0-286364 GCA_037176885.1 Favolaschia claudopus
CAAACGACTTCACCACGGTCAACGAGGACGTCGACCCTAGAAGGGGGGGTAATGTCACGATTGAATGACAATCTTATCGCGACAACACCTTAAATTCCACGGTCACATGCAACAAAGACCGGGCCGACGATCCATTACTTCCAGACACCTTACCCACCGCCCTCGCCCTTCTTTTTCATCAGGCCTGACACCATGACCGTCGTCCACACACATGATCACACACACTATCTATCGTTCACCTCACTGCCACGTCACAGGTATAAACCATGAGGACAATGCGCCCTTCCCATCGTTCACCACTGTTCTCCTGCAACAACATGGGAGCCACATGTTTGCCATGCCATAGGAGGGAGGAAGCCTCATGGATGACGACAGGATGAAGACCGTTCCATAGAACACATGTTTCCCACACGCTTGACACTCAGAGTACGCATGTAGTTAATAGTTCACACCGGTTCAGTAGACAGTATAAGTAGAGTAGTTTATTCGCCCTTGTACCCTAGGTCCTTTTATTCAGTTATTTTCTCGAGCTAATACCGCACCACCCAACCCCTTGTCTTAGACCTGGGGCGCGAGGCTTGATTGTGACAATTTTCTGAATAATTTTTCGAAATGCACGTTGAGTCCCATGTCCTAGTTCAATTCCGGAATTAAGAAACATAATATCTATCTGTGTATCAATTTCGACAGATTCTGAAGCAACTACCGTCATTGACAAAGGCGGGGGAGTTGAAATCTTCTTGAATTTAACACGACCAGTTCTTTCGTTGAGAGCAGCAATTACTGCCTTGACTAACGGGAAGTTGTCGTTGAGCATATCATTCTCGAAGCGTGATTTCTCTTTAACAGTAACCCAAACCAGGTAGTCGGATACTGAGCACACCAGCAGCGGTAGTGATTTTGGTGTTGATTGCAATTTGTGAAGAAGGCCAGCAGGTAAACCAGTTGAATAGGACAGCGGGATTTCTGGTGTGTCAAAAGAAACGGAGAGGGTTTCATACGTAAACTTAGAAGTTGTAGGATCGAGGACTGCAATGATTGAATTAATTGAGGGGTTGAACTCGCCTATGTGTTATACTCGGCAATGTAGGAATACTATCCTGCCAAATAGGGCTGGATTTGCACAATGGGTCTGGATTTTCGATTTCTTTCTTTTCCCCTCTACTCCTTGCCCCCGGAAACTTCCGGCATTCATTCATGTACAACTTAGCTATGTACATATGAAAAAACTAAGAGAAAGGACGAGAGGAAGGTATTAAGAAAGACTTACCGGTGCATCAAGGTCAGTGATGCAGGCAAATATCTTTCTATTCCGGCCTCAAATCTCAAGAGAAAAACCCCGGGAAAGGAGGAGCAGAGATGAGATGCATGCTAGGGCATGCTCTGCGTGCTCGGAATTTTTTAGCGGTGCGGCATTGTTGCGCTGAAACGCTTGCTATGGGTTTACTGTATAACTTTATTCGTAGAGATAATAAATCCCTTCAAACAAAATCCACACAACTTCAGCTTCGCGTGCGAGTCGGGGTTCCAGTAACGTATCTACTGTGGCAATTTGACTATATTCCTCAATCCAAGGATATATGTTATACAATTCGAGGTGTCTTAACTCGATAAAACTTGCTTTGAGTTAGCGCGACTCGATCCTATCTGAGCCTTTCGAACTCAGGACTTAGTTTTTCGCAATGTCGGTTGGTTGGGGAGTCTAGGTAATTTATCTGGTTCAAGTTTCCTTTCAATCCGATGGAATATGGCACTAGACTGTTAAGTCGCGCTTAATCCCTTGTACTCCGTGTTTCCCTCTTCTCAGAATTCCGTTTCACGTGTCTGATTCCCGTTCAAGTTCACTTAGTTCACGCGTTTAACAAATCTCTGATCAAATCACAAGTCCAATTTATAGATTGAAAACAAAACAGAAAACTAGTTAAGTTCCCTGGGTTGTCCCACTGGATGTAATCACTCTTTACTGAACGTGCGGCTGATAGCTTACACGGACAATCAAGGAGGGAGCAATCCACTGGAGCCTAGCTAATAATTTACAGGCTTTATATACTACGCGCGAATAAATATTTACATCTTAATTGGGTATCTACCTACGTGTCCAAGTACGTGTATTGTCCTTATTTAGCAGACGAGGCTGTTAAGTCACGCCTGTGTGTCGTGGTTGCACGCGCGAGTAACGTGTAAGTACACGAGGACTCGCTATCGCATCTATCGCGTCGATCCCTCGTGATGATCACGTGTGCGTGATGGATCCTCTCGATCCTTGACTCGATACCCGGCTTCTATCCCTTTCATCACGACTAGCCTTTCGAGGATACGATGTCAAGTGTATAAAGTGTTATACAAGAGGTCCTCCGGAAGTGACGTTATTCGGGAGTTTCTCTTTGTTCGTGATAAGTGAGTGAGTTGGGGGAAGTGGGAGAATTCCTGGGAATTAGGAGAGGGTGGAGTGTGGAGAGAAATGTGGGAAGGGTCCTGGGATAAGGTCTCGTATGCAAGACTTTACCACGTTGTGTCGTAGTAAAGCCGAATGACGTAAGAAGGAAGGATGCGCACTCGAAGTAGAGCACGCGGGGTAGGTCTCGTAGGCAAGACGCTACCAAATGTCGTACGTGGGTAAGCTCGGTACCGCCTAAATCGTTTAACGGTGCCGCGCTAAGTCGTTGCTGATGCCGCGCTAATTCGTTGCTGATACCGCGTTTCGTTCGTTGCTGATGCCGCGCTATTGAGTCCGTATACTGATACCCGCGCTAAGTCGTTGTCTGATGAATCCAAATGGGGGACGGGACGTGAGAAATTTCGATTGCGAGTGACTGGGGGTATTGGATTAAGAAGCTAGCTACTACAATTTGGGGGGTTTATATAGGTACCGAATGAGTCATATAAGAAATGAGTCCATTAGAGTCATATTGAAGGCTGTGTCCATAGCTTTGCTGTTCCAACCTGTGGTCCAGCTTATTGGCTGTGTTGGGCAGTGCTTGCACTGCTATGTTGCATGTTTCATATCCTGGGTTTGGCTGTGCATAATATGGCTGTGTCGTAGCGATGGTTGCTATGTTTGGTTTGCTGGGGATTTGTCTGGAAAGTCTCCTTCCTTTCTCCATGACGACTATTCTTCTTTATCTCCAAACACTTTTGGATGATGACATCCGCGGGGAACGAAATTATGCGACCGTCCCCGGTCGCGAACCAGGCGGAATGGAGAAAGGAAGAATCGATGACATTTGACAGTAAATTCCAAGAAAATTGAGCGCTAGGGTAGTCCATTGTATAGTAGATAGCGTATGTTTAGAAGGTGGTGACAGGGGGAAATGCAAATACCGAAGAGACGGGGTCGGTAAGGACAATGTCATGGTATAGTGCGGGGCCGACAGCCGGTGCGAGAGGGTACTGTAAGGTCGTGGCCTCCAATTGAGCCGCTATCCAACGCATGTCCATGGGAGCGGCTGGCATCTCTACAAAGGCGGCAGGGAACATTACCGTGGTTTCCTCGCGTAACTCGTCATTCCGCATGTTCACAAACGCATATCCTCTCCACGACCACTGCTTCTCAATAGCAACCCATATCCCTTGTAACCCGCGCCAAAAATTGAACATTCCTCCCGGACGAACAACAAATTCGGAGTCGTCAGGCACCGTGTACATCCATCGCAAGCTGCCGACCAGACGGATCCTGATCTCGACCGTGTGATAGATTGATCCTTGAGGCGGTACCCCAGTTGCGTGGGATCAAGGGTCGGGGGTAGTCAGGGAGAACGGCACGATAAAAGGAGGAAGGGGGAGGGGTGGGATGAGTCTGAGCTCGCTCCACCGCAGGCGCCGACAAGGTCAACGAATCTCCCAAAACCCTTGGCCCTGGCTGGTTAGCCCACTTAACTCCTCCTACCGTTCCTACCCACTCGTACCCCTCCTCCTTGTCGCTGTCGAGCTCCGCGTCATGACTTTCGAATGGATTGTTCATGTGGAACAAATCGTCGACCGGCTCCTGAGTGTAGGCCACAGGCAACCCGCGTTTGCTCGAGCTGATGTTGCTATCGGCGGCCTTGTCCTCGTTGGTGTTGGAAGGAGGAGCTGGCGTAGCGGCACGAGGGAGGGACAAGGCTGCCCATGACTCCCACAAGTCCTCTGGCTCTGCGTTGTCGGACGTGTTCTGGTGATTGGTTTGGGGTGACGCAAGCGGCCACGCTCTATGGCTGGAGGAGTTGGTTGCACGGGGGTGCTAGTGGTCTCCATGCTGACAGTCAAAGACGACGATGCAGGCAGCGTGATGGCTTCGGCGTTGGCGGGGGTGGCTCCGGGATCCTTCGGTTTAGGAGGGCGCCCTTGACGACGGGGAACGTTGTAATTGAGCGTCTGCGATTTTGTGGTACACAACTTGCGATTAGTGCTTGGCGGCAAGGAACAAGTTGTGACACATACACCATCTCTTTTGACATGTATACCATCTCCTTTGTTGTTCTTTGCTTGGGCGTACTTCTTGATGGTCACTCGCGCCTCGGTAGTCATAGGGTAAGGTTGCGTAGAAGTGCGTGGGCGAATTTGGGGTAGACGACGAGGCGTAGGCGGACGATCAGGAATTGATAGGCAATGGTTAGAGCAGTGGTGAGGGTCCATTAGTGAAGAGAGAGATCGTCCGTGAGGGTGGCTTTTTATAAGGAGGGTGGAATCATGTCGAGTCAAATTGAAAGTTACGCCACTGGCCGCAGCACGTCAATTATCCTTCCCCCAGTGTTTATTCTCCGTCCTCAGAGCTGAGGTCTGCTTCCGTCTCCGATTCTGATTCGCTTCCGGTGTCCTCGGCCTCTTCGTAATCTTTTCCCATCCATCCCGTCCTCATAAACTCATGGTCTCGGGTGATATACGGCAACAACCGAAAAGCGGCCACTGGGTTGCGTTCGAATAATGTTCCATCGAGTTCTTTGAGAATATAGGCCCCTCCTTGGTTCTTTCTATGCACTTCGTAAGGCCCCAGGTACCGATCCTCTGTCTTTCTTGCCGAGCTTACTGTCATCTCCAGTTGTGTATTCCGCATTAGAACCAATTCTCCCTTTGTGTACGTTGTCTTTGCCAGTCGTCGTTTGAAAACGTTTCTCAAACTGCGCTTTGGAAGTAAAGCGAGCCTTTTTGAGTGTGTCGGCAGCATGAGCAATATCCGCAGGGTGCATCTGGAGTTGCCGAATACGTAACGCCAGTAGCTCGGATGTACTCATTCCTGAATAGAATCCTTCCACCAAAAAGGTTGCTTCCGTGAGATCGAACGGCAAGAGTGGTTGTGTCGCATGTAGTAGCTGGAATGGGGAATATCCAGTGACACTGCTGACAGTGACTCGATCGGCAAATACCGCAGCTGGCAGCATTCTAGGCCATTTCGCCAAGTTTCCGTTGCATGCTTTAACCAATGCTTCCCGTAAGGTGAAATGCCCACGCTCCACTACTCCATTAGCGTGCTTGTTGTATCGTGAGATCTTTATTTGGGGAATATGGAGACGCTGCATGAGTAGTTCAAAAGCGGCAAGCACCTCGGAGCCATTATCCGTGGTTATCTGCAAGGGGCATCCATAGCGACAATATATGTGGGTGAAAAAGAAATCTGCCATGGATTTCGCGGTTTGATGCGCCAGAGGTTTTGCTTCACAGATGCCTGTCAAGTCATCTCTTGCTGCAACGATCATATTAAATCCTCCTGCCGGCGGCATTCTCATGATGTCAACATAGATCTTCTGGAAAATGGCTGTAGGCAGGGAAACCGTGGGAGGGATTTCCACCTTCTTCGTGGATCGCACCTGGCATTGTGGGCAGGAAGCAATGTGATGCTGGATGTCTGCACGTAAGTGCGGCCAATAGAAGCGAACCTTCAGATGATCCCATAAGGCGTCAGCTCCACGATGGCCAAGATTCTCATGACCCTGCGTGAGGATTGATAACCGAGCTTCTGGTTGCATGATGACCAGCTGTGGCGTATTGTTTCCATTCCTTCTCCAAATCTTTCCTTTGCGCTCGTAGAACTGAGTTGCTTTGGAGATGAACCGTTTCTGTTGTTGCGCAGAAGGGAACTTGGGCATTTCTAATGTCTCCAGGAATTTGATGATATCCTCCATTTGTTGTTCCTGTGCACGTCGTGTCATCAATACTTGCAAGCGCTCCTGATAGAGTTGTATCTCCGTATTCTCGTAATATTGTCGTATTGGTCCAAAATAGCGCGGGGCTTTGAATGCAGAGAGGGCGATCTGATCCAGCCAGTCATCATCGTCATCTGGCGCCTCCTCTCCCTCTGCTCTAGGCCTTCGAGATAACGCGTCAGGTGCCTGGAATTTAGTTGCGGGAACATGGATCAATTCGAAGTGAAACATGAGGATGCCTTGGATCCATCGATTTACTGCTGCGTCTGGCTGCAGATCCGGGTTGTTGAGGAGTCCTTGGATAAATTTGGCATCCACTTCGACTCTGAACGTTTTGACCCCTATTATGTAAAGGCGCCAATGTCGAAGTGCTCGATATAACCCAAATAGCTCCAGTTTTGGTTGCGAGTATCGTGACTCCCCTGTCACTCATAGGAATGGATCCGTACCGGGCAATTCGACGTCGCCCTTGTTCATCCAACTGGGACAGGATCATTCCGGTGGCTTCACTGCATGAATCTACCGCCAAATACACCCCTAATTCTGATTCGTAGTCAATGGGTCGTAGGGCCGGCGGAGAGACCACAAGATGCTTGATTTTCGCAAATGCCTCCGCACGACGATGATTCCAATTGAACGCCTCTGATTTGCGATATAGTTCAGTGAGGGGGCGGATGAGTCCTGAATAATTCTCTATCCAAATACGAACAGTTCCACAAAGTCCTAGGAATTTTCGCACGTCCTGTGGCGTCGTGAGAACCGGCCAATCTAGGATTGCTGCCAGTTTCTTGGGATCTGGGACTCTTCCTTCCGCGTTACAGGTTTGTCCCACGATCAGAACTTCTGGTCGGCATATCTGTGTCTTTGAACCGGAAACTGTAGCCCCTGCGCATTTGAGTTTGTGTAGAATCCTGTGCACATCCTGAGCGTGTTCCCAAATGAACCTGCGAATGTCAGAGTTCTCGGGGATAGTCTCTGGGTGTTCCATTTTCGTCAAGGTACTGTGTTTTTGATCCTTTGATGGGAAGGTCATCAATAAAAATGTTGGCAACATGGGGAATTTCGTTGTGTAGAATGAATACCATGCATCGTTGAAATTCTGCTGGCGAGTTCGTAAATCCTGTTGGCATAGAAGCGATTCGTAACAATCCTAGAGGAGTCATGAATGCTGTCATGTCTCGACTCTCTGGATCCATCTGTCGTGCGTCAAATCCCCAATAAAGATCAAAGACGGAGTAACATTGCCGTCCCGCAAATCCTTCTACAAAGTCATCAATGATTGGAAGCATTCCTGCATCCCGTACGGTGACTTTGTTGAGAGGTTGTAGGTCATGGACGATTCGTAGTTTCCCGTTCTTTTTGAGAACACAGAACCACCGAGAGCGATATGAAGATTGGCAGGGTTCGTAAACTCCCGCATCCATCTTCAATTTAAGCACCTCGATGACTTTGTTGAGGATTCCTGGTGGGATGGGAATATTCTTGTATTCCCAGGGAATATGTGGTACCCGTCGAAATCTTGTATGGGCTGAAATATGATTCCTTGAAAGTTCCGCGTTCGGAATCTTCAAAGGCCACAGCTTCCTCGTTGGTTCGCATGATCCACTGGAATAACCGCTCCTCCGTAGGTGTGAGGAATCCCACCCTTGTTGATTTCCAAGGACTCCATTCGTTCTTTGCTGAGTCTTTTTCCTTCTTCGAACTCCGCTGGATGAGTGGGTAAGGCTGGTAGAGTGAGAAGAGGGTCTTCTGGGATGTTCCGTCGCACGGCGTAATCTGGTGAGAAGGTAGTTGACACGGGTCGTACCTTTTTATCCACGCGTTTGTACATCGTGAATGCCTGGTACGTTGTTCCTTCTGAGCTGGCCATGGTGACGGGGTAAAAGATGAACTCGTCGTCTTCTTCTAACACCAATTCATCCAATGAATCCTGAAGGGCACCTGGTTGAAGTGACTGAGTAGAATAGTCTTGTTGAATGCTGAGAACCATGGGCGTTTCGATTCGATTGAACTCCAACATGGTTCGATGGTGATACAGCAATGAAATCTGGTTCCATTCGTGGACTAGGTAGTGTGCAAGTTGTAACCACCATAACAAGGTCCGTAGGAATACGACTAGCAATATTCGTCGAGAATATTGGAAGAAGTCGTAAAGATGTAAGAAAAATATCGTCGAGATAGTGGTAAGAAGTAGAAGGGGCCATGCCGAGGATACGTATCGTAGCGTAGAAAAATTCTCCTAAGTCAATTGGATTGACCAGGGGTACAGTCGAGAGTCCGTAGGTAGCTGGAGAGTGCGTCGTATCGTATAGTCCAAGAGAGAGTTCGGAGTCGAAGCCAAGGAGAAATTCACCAACTGTTATATACAACTCGGTTGTCCGTTGTGATCCGTTGTGCGTCATATTCACATCCACCCAATCCACTCGCCTCTTCGCCAAACACAGAACTGCGGGTAAACGAACACGGGGAAGAAGAAGGAGTAGGGGTGCTGATTTTCCTCGTACGCTGGTGTCGATAAGCGAATCCGCGGGGAACGAAAAAGATCGAAACCCACCGAACATCCGGTATTCATCAAACAACGTGAACGAGGAACACCATTCCTCCGTTGGGTGGTGTTAGCGACGTTCGACGAATGGTCACCCGCATGAACAACCAAAGAGGGGCGCAGCGAGTCGCGTTGGGCGACAACATCGCCTGACCTACCCATTTGTATGATCCCCCCGCCGATCAGAGTCACCGCGGTCACCCCGGGAGGCAGGTAGTCCCTGTTCTCCGCGAGAATCACGTTCGTGACCAAAGGGAATCGGCTGAAGACAACGAAAATAAATGAGACGTTCGTTAGGAAAGCGAAAGACACCCACTCGAATGGGCGCGACAGAAGTCGGAGGATGATGGTCAGCCCGGGAATCGGGGGCGCCGTTAGCGATCGCGGAAGGTCGTTCGAGAGGGTAATGAAACGCCGCTCCCAGTACTTGATTAGCCGTGTGAGGTGCGGTATCGAGTACCCCTGCGTAGAGGAGGTGTGAGATGAGTTCCTCCCGCTTGAATTGAACGTGAAGAACCCGGCTTAATACCTCCGAGATAAGGTGGTACCCGTGGCTATGGAATCCGGCGTGCGCAATTCGAATGCGGTCGAATTCCGCGACCTTCAAGAGTGCGGAGGGGTGAGGTGAAAGGCAATGAATCACCGCGGGTTGTTGTTGGATGTGTCGCTGAAGCCCCAAGGCGATGAGTCGATCCAGGAATTCGAGAAGAAAAGCCCGCGCTCGTGCCAAGTCGTCAACGAATTTCGACTGGTAGATTCGCACAGCGTCGAGAGCCACACAATACGCCGCTCCGCAGCGTCGCGCATATTGGCTAAACCGTCGGGCTACCTCCCCCGACCTGGAGCGGCGTCATCATGGGTTCTGCGTCGAGGATCCGCATGAACGCCCCTTCGGCAGTGGAGATGCTGTCGAGAATGGCGGGGGTCGATGTGCATGCGCTGGCGTGGATCGTCAGTGTCTAAGAAGATGTCGTCGAGGTAAAGCGTTACCTCCCGCGCGCTTCGCACCCGCGCTCGATCTAAACGTTCGCGATCCCGCTCCAATGCGAGCCCTTCATTGTTGACGTACACTACCTTGGACATAGCTTCGTGATTCAGCTCGCCACGCAGCCCGTGCCCCGCAACGTCGAGAAAATCGTGAGCGGGCGCAACCGCCCACTGATCCTCCATGGCCTCCTTGCGTATGTGATGGTTGCTCTCGTCCATCATGCAGCGCTGGGTGTAAACGTGTGCGGCGGCGCGCTCGTTCACCCCCGACAGCCGCTACAGCGATGGAATGGTGGATGTCTTTGATGGCAAGCGCGACCTCGTAGGTGGGGAGACGAATCTTGCCGGCGGGTAAGATGAGCTGAGCAGAGGCTTCCGCCGACGTGGCAGCAGAAGGCAACGCCGACGTGGTCGTAGACTGGCGGACAGGGGCGTTGATGGAGGCAGGCGGGCGTTCGCGAGAATCAGACGTCGTTCCAAGCGTGTCGTCGTCGTTGCGCAGGATGCCGGAGATGAAGAGCGGGTGGCGCGTACCTAAAGGGCGAGGCGCGTGCACCCCCGCCGACTCGTTGTGGACGACGACCTCCTCCGAGAGGCGTCTCATCCATGCTCCATCCGTGGTTGGGGGGTTCTCCTCCTCCACGCGACGATTCGTTGCTGGCGGACTGGGCGATGGACGCGGCGGACGATTCGTCCGACGGGCTGGGTTCGTCGGAGGTGACCGGGGGAGACTGGGCGTAACGGCGGTAGGGAGTCGTCAGATCCAGCAGACGAGGGCGAGTTGTCGGTGGGAGAGGGGCAGCAAAAGCGAGGGGAGGATGGTGCGGAGTTGAGGTAGACGAGGAGGAACGGAGAGTTTGGCCTGATTTGGCCTTCCTCCGTTCTGATATCCGTGATTGACAACGGCTACCTCCTGTTCCGACAACGGAATTGGCCGGCGGCGATCCCGCAGCCCACTGATCGCGTTCTTCGTCCGAAGAAATGTCGGCCATCTCGGCCTCCGGACGAAGTATCGGACTTGTCGTGCCCGACGTGCCCGAGAGGCGTGGTAACGGAATTGAGATCCGACGGACCTTCGGGCCGACTCGTCGCCACGTCGCTCAACAACCTCTCCCTCTTCCATATCCATCTGGCGCTCTCCCCCCCTCAGACTCGTCGTCTTCTTCCAAATCTCTGAGCCTTTCGTCAAGACGCTGCGCAAACAAACGTCGAATTGTAACGTACGGCTCGTCTCCGGCACTCAGTCGCAAGGAAGAAACCACAGGAGAATTGGGGTGGAGCGGAGGGAAGGATGCGAGGGCGTTGATCATGTAGGATGGTGGAGGGATGGGGGGTGCCAGGGCGGACAGGTGAGCCGTCCGTTCCGTTTGTCGTTTTCAACACCACACGCCTCCCATCAACGGACATACCCACCTTGGTCATGTCGGCGGCGTTGACGGGTGGGGGAACGTCAACGGGGTGCGACAAGTAGTGCCCGTTGTCGTTAACGAGCTGACAATTTCGTTGATTAGAAAGGTTGGGGAAGGTTATGAGTGGAATAAGTACCGCCGGTGGTGAGTGCGATTCTTCTTTGATTCTCCTCGCCCCGGTCGCGATTCTTCGCCTGCGCGCCGCGCCGTCTCCCCGACGCACATCTCGCTGGGAGACGTACGGCGCACACATTTTCCAATTCTGTACGCGCTCGTGCGGTCGTTTGAAAAACGTCACCTGCGCGTGTCCAGTCTCGGCGCCCATTTCGCCCGTGGCGGGGTCCTGAACGCGCATCTCCGCGTTGAGGAACACGCTGGAGATGACCTCCTGCCCGCCGGGGAGAACGTTGCCGTTCAGACGCTGTACCTGCCCCGTCCAAAGTTGGCCGGGCCGGACCTCCTGTTCGTTTCGCGTGGCGGCGTCGCGCGTCTCAATCGTCGCGGCAACGACATCGAGGGAGGCGGGGGCGGTGGAAACGGGTCGACTTCCCATTGTCCCGAAGCCGCGCCGGGGGCGTACGTGAAGGTCGTCGATGACAGAGGCCTCGAGTTGTTGGATTCGGGCCTCGACGGCGGGTAAAAGCGCAGCTGCAGTTGAAACGAGACGTTGAGATTCAGCCTGATGTTTTATTGTTAGATCGTCTACTTCCGCGAACGTCTCCGAATCGCAACGTACTGGAGCAACATGTTCGGAAATTTGCATGAAAGAAGTGTTGGTGGTTTCGTTGGGGGGGTTTGGAAGAGCTGAGGTGGGGAATGAGTTGAGGTGAGTCGTTTCGCGTTCCTTTTTAACTCTCCGTACCTCGTAGTCCGATCTAATCCCTCTTTCCAGCATCGTTGCGACGTGCAGACCGAGTAGAAGCACGAATTGTACCCAGGCGCGCAGCAACATAGCTATTTCTTGCATCATTTGCTCCCAGACAAGTTTATTCGACGCGTCCAGCCCCGCCGACGCGCGACCTTCCGAACTCGCGCCAAGATTTCGCGCCGTTCCTGAATTTATTTCGTCAAAACGGTGCTCGTGTTCGGGCGTTTCCGCAGCATTCCTTGAAGATGCTCCACGTCCGGGGCGCCTCGGGAGTATCGTTTGTATTGTCAAGGCTGTTCGCGAGTTCCCCGTCTGCTGTAACGACGGGGACCTCACCAGTTTCTTCTCCCGCGTCGTCGGCGATTATCGCCATCACCCGCCGATCGACATCGGCGTACAACACCTCTGTCGTGGCCTCATGAGGTACCGCAAGTAACTCGTATCGAGGCCGACGCGGTCTCTCGATCTTTGAAAACGAGGTAAGTTCCTTCCTCGCGTTCGTCAATCGAGACGAGGTTGTTTCGTTGCCACGGCCTTCCTAATAACAATTCGAAGGGGGCATTTGGTGCGACCCAGAGACCTGTTTTCGTAACCACGCCGCCGCAACTGAATTCCACCTCGTTAATATAGCCGCGCAATTGGCCACGACCGCCGTTTGCGTCGTTCATTCCGGTAGTCTTCGTCATATCCACTGGGCGGTGTAATACTAACGCGGCGACGTCTTGTCGAACCACGTTAAGTTGTGAACCGGTATCAATAATAGCAGTTACTTGCCTGCCGTTTATTTCCAGTTCGACTCGAATGAGTACCCCCGTCCGTTCTGGGGCCAGACGAGTTGCGAGAGTAAGGGTGATTGCGCCCCAATAAGAACGGCTTTCCGCGTTCTTTACCTTGATAACATCCTGCAGACTCGTGCGGATTTCTTTGGACGCGACCAAGGCCTCCCGAACCGACATTGGAATTTCCAAATCCAGAATTCGTTCTACAATTCCCGGGAAGGTGTACCGTGCCCTGAATTTCTGATCTTCGACCCATGTTCTCTTGACTGCCTCCTTCCCTATTCTTCTGCTGCTCTTTGAGGTTTGTATCTTGTGAGTTGTCTTGTTGAGTTCTGCGCGTGGGACGTTTCTCCCTGCGCATCTTTCATCTCAACATCCTCACTTGAAACCTTGCGGGGTTGGCGTGCGTCATAGGGTTGTACATCCTCCAATATATCCCTTATCTTTCCTGGGGTCACCTTTGTTGGCGTGGTCTTGACAACATTTGGAATGGTTGTTTCGGAATCCTTGTATTGAGAAATACCTTGATCAGGTCGTGGTCCGTTTGGGAATATGTACTCCATCAAACGTCTGTTTGCGCGCAGCTCGTGTGCTTGGCACTGTGCGGTCTGCTGCGTTGACCTGAAGTTGACGTCGGGGCAAGGTGAGGTAGACTTCTCCTTCGTCATCATCCGTTTGGTTTTCTCCGTCCGATTCCTCATCTTCAAAGTCTGTCTCCTCATCCTCGGATTCCTTTATAACCATGTGTGCCGCAGGTGAGTCCATCCTTGAGGTTGCTTTGGTCAAGGTATAATCCGTAACGCCAAACATTACCTGCGGAGCTGGAGCCAATCGCCTGGCGGCTGGTGCGATATACTCTCCAGGACGCCTGCGGATAAAGGTGCCATCCGCCATGCATAACTTTCCAGTATTCTCATCATGTTTAACCACCCCCGCGCTGCAACAACTCCTTTATCTCTACGCAGTCAAACATGCGATGTCCGTCATCCTTTCCGCATCCAAAACATTCTGGCGGTAAGGGGGCTCCGTTGTTTGCTGGCCGTGGTGATTCCCTATTTCCTCCGCCTAAAGGAATATTATTGGGATACGTAGCCGCCTGCGTTGCTGAATTGACTCGCTGCCCCGCTATTTTCACGAGCATTGAATCGTGGGGGTGGTCGTCCTCCTCCATTACTCCAGTTGTTCTGCATTTGTGGAGGCTTAACACATCGTGCTGCATTACCAGTTTGATCCAAAGCCAGAATGGAATAATACGTGGGAGCATATTCCGCATCATCAATCTGCATTCGGTTAAGTTGGCGGATGAGATCTGTAACTTCGGCTGCCGTACCATTGGGTTTGACTGTAACCTTCTCTTCCTCTTTATGCTTTGTGCGCACCACTTCCGGTTTCGACTCTTCCTTTCTCTTCCTCTTTGTCTCGCGCTTCTTTTTCCTACGGCGAGATTCACTCTCTGAATCTGATCCTGAGTCAGAGTCATCCTCATCCGATTCCAAGTATCCATCGTCGTAGTCAATTCCATAGTCTGCGGCATTGACAATCATGGCTTCTGGCCTACGCCTTCGGAAGCACCACTCTGCTGCGTCGCAAATCTCCTTCATGGAATGATGCTCTTGTGGAAGTTTGGATTTGGAGGTTGACCACCTCATCACGGAGGTCTGCAGAATTCGTCCTTCCAAAAGCTGACGTAGATCTTTGTGAATGCCCAACCAGAAGTAGACATCCGCATTGGCCTCCGTGATCAATCCTTGTCGGATCAATGTGCCTGACATTGTTTTGTATTTGACCACGTAGTGTTTCCATTGCAACAGGTTGGTGATGAGTCGATGTTGAGTCTTGAGCGTATAACTGGTAATGTCACTTGGTTTGTATTGAGTGGATGCCCTTTCTGCATCATAATACTTCAGGAGTTCCCTCCGTAAGCGTTTCCAATTATCCAGTTGGTAATGTTCGGATGCGTGGATGAAGGCTCGTACGTTTGCGCTGCAATATTCCAAAATGCACTCGCATTGATCCACAGGATCCGTGACATTATATTTGATGATGAGTTTGTCGTAGTGATGAATGAAATATTCCACATCTTCGTGGTTGCCTTTAAAGGTCTTAGGTGCCTCCCTTGCTTCCGCGTAATGGAAGGTCAAGGATGGTCCGCACGGGGGTTCCAAATGGCATCTTTCCCCTTCGGCATACGAGTGGGAATGATGGGCGATGCTTCTGACGTATCCGTGTCATCTCCGGAATCATATGGGGTCCATATTGCCGCTATGCCTATCAGCCGCATGGACAGGATTTGCGTGTGCGTGGAATGTGAATGCTTGTGGCGCTGATTGGGATTGTGACGTGTTGCCCCAAATTAGGCATGGTGTGGGCGTGATGGTATGGGGGATTAACAAACGTGGGGTGGGGTTGATCTGCAGTGGCGTCGTCGGGATTTACGTGCATGATAGGTGTGTGGGAATTTGATAGGGGATGGGTGGGAAGGTGAGAGTGATTGTCACTGTTATCACCCCCTGCGGTGGTCACCAGTGATGTCAAGTGTATAAAGTGTTATACAAGAGGTCCTCCGGAAGTGACGTTATTCGGGAGTTTCTCTTTGTTCGTGATAAGTGAGTGAGTTGGGGGAAGTGGGAGAATTCCTGGGAATTAGGAGAGGGTGGAGTGTGGAGAGAAATGTGGGAAGGGTTCCTGGGATAAGGTCTCGTATGCAAGACTTTACCACGTTGTGTCGTAGTAAAGCCGAATGACGTAAGAAGGAAGGATGCGCACTCGAAGTAGAGCACGGCGGGGTAGGTCTCGTAGGCAAGACGCTACCAAATGTCGTACGTGGGTAAGCTCGGTACCGCTAAATCATTTAACGGTGCCGCGCTAAGTCGTTGCTGATGCCGCGCTAATTCGTTGCTGATACCGCGTTTCGTTCGTCTGCTGATGCCCGCGCTATTGAGTCCGTATACTGATACCGCGCTAAGTCGTTGTCTGATGAATCCAAATGGGGGACCGGGACGTGAGAAATTTCGATTGCGAGTGACTGGGGGTATTGGATTAAGAAGCTAGCTACTACAATTTGGGGGGTTTATATAGGTACCGAATGAGTCATATAAGAAATGAGTCCATTAGAGTCATATTGAAGGCTGTGTCCATAGCTTTGCTGTTCCAACCTGTGGTCCAGCTTTATTGGCTGTGTTGGGCAGTGCTTGCCACTGCTATGTTGCATGTTTCATATCCTGGGTTTGGCTGTGCATAATAATGGCTGTGTCGTAGCGATGGTTGCTATGTTTGGTTTGCTGGGGATTTGTCTGGAAAGTCTCCTTCCTTTCTCCATGACGACTATTCTTCTTTATCTCCAAACACTTTTGGATGATGACAACGAACGTTCCTGTTACGAGCCTCGCCTCGAGGTAAGATCCTTCCGGTCCTTGCCAGAACTTCTAATTCATCCTTGAGTAGAGAAATCACTTCAAGATCACTGATCCTTCGATGATCCGCTCTTCGGCATCTCCGGCAATCCTTCTGCCGCTACTCGGTTTCCCTCGGTTCGCCGTTCCGCGACTCGAATTCCCTTGATATTGGTCTAGGCGCGCTGCCTGAAGTACTCCATCCATATTATCCCTTGTTCCTTGATGCCCCCTTAGGTCCCAGTTCGATTGACAGAACGGTTAGACTTAGCAGAGGGATTGCCATCCTTGACTACTGTGTATGATTTCCCATTTCTGGATAATTATAATTCGTAGACGAGTCTAGCTTTCCGCGCATCATTTAGTTAACAGCGCGGGTACGCTTAACCCTCTGAGATATATTCCAGTAGATGTTCCTATACTTCCTCTTAGTTCAAACACGCGTTATATAATATTAAACATGTTCAAAATTGAGAAAACACGGGGTGTTTTCATCCCAGGCCTATCAACGGGCTCGCAAGTCAACCACGGTGCGTAGTTTCGGCGGGTTGGTTTTGGCTTTCGGAATTAACAGCATGGGAACAGTATTCCCTGAACTGGTCACTTTCCAGCACCCAGTCTTCAAATAATTCCGACGCTTCTCATCCCATTGAGGACGAAGAGCCTCGGGACACCGAGACGGTCTCCACGGTAGGATTTTCTTCTCATCAATGAGAGGAATTGTATGGTTGATTGCGCGCAAAGGCGGCAAAGGAGTTTCTGCAGCCTTCTTGCAGATCGGTTTTGCATATTCAATCAACTCGTCACGAGCAGACTGAATAGTTTGATTCTCTAACTCGGTGGAGTGCGAATAAATCTTTGCAGTAGCAACTCCGGAAATCGGTAAGCATTTGGCGCTTCCAACGCAAACACGAAAAGGGTTGAGCCCAATATTAACCTGATGTTGAAACAGCCAAGCTGTCCCCAAAATCAAGTCATACCCGCTAACATTTGCGATGTAGAAGGTACGAGGACAGTTGATATCCTGATATCTGAAGTCAACTTCAATAGAATGGTTGATTTTCGACCTCGAGCCTTGAACAGCAAGCTGAAGAATGATTGGTTCGTTTAATTCTCTTCGTTTCAATTGAAGCTGATCTGCCAGAGAGCTAGAGATCAGGTCCCCAAGCGAACCCCGAATCAACCAAGGCACGGGCTGGCTGTCCATGAATATGTACCACAATAACAAGTGGCTTGGCGACAATTTTGTCGGGAACTCGAGGCAAACAAGCGGTACGAGTTATTCCTTGAACTTGGTCGGAGGGAATTTGAATTCCTCCGCAGTACAATGTTGAGTACTCGAAGAGTCGAAGGCATCGCCAATTTTCAGTTCCAACCACACCACCACCACCCCGAGCATATCCAACAAATAGGATATGGCCCTCATTGATGAGATCCCTCAGGATATCGTTCATCATGGTTTGGAATGTAGCCGGTGAGTTAGTCAGCCCGAAGAACATTACGAGCGGTTCGAACAACCCTCGATTTGTGCGGAATGCCGCCTTCCACTCATCCCCTTCCTTGATCCGGACATTATTGTATCCCCATCGTATGTCCAATTTGGAGAAGTATTTTGCGCCTCGAAGCTTATTGACCAGCTCCGAGATAAGTGGCAAAGGATATCGATTTTTTACTGTCATTTCATTGAGTTTTCGATAATCCTGCACTGGTCGTAGAGATCCGTCCTTTTTCTTCACAAAGAAGAACGCGGGAAGCCATCGGAGACTTTGATGGTCTGATCCGTCCGCTTTTTAAGTTCTCCTCTAAGAAGTCATTGAGTTTCTCTTGTTCGCTCAATGAAAGGGGGATAGATCTTGCAATCTACTGCCTTGGAGCCAGGCTTTAATTCGATTGCATGATCCCACCAGTCTCTTTTCTGGTAATGAATCAAACGACTCTTTCGCAAAGACTTTCACAAACTCCCGATATTGCTCAGGGATTTTGTCCTCTGTCAGCTTCTCCTTTTCTGCTGCCGCCGCCTCCGCCATCACCTGTGCTGATGTTCCTTTGGCACGTAATTCAATGGCTGGTGCGAAGTCTACCAGCAGAATCGATTCTCCCTCCTCCACACCTTCCTCTTTCCCCGACACCAGTCCGGGTCTCCTCTCCGCTCATATTGCACTCAGTTGGACATCGGCTAAACGTGATTTTCTGGTCTCTCCAGTCCACCTCTGGATTATGTTTAAAGAGCCAGTCATATCCAATGAATACACGAGCTTTTCCGAGTCCGGTGATCAGGAATCGTTGGCGTTCTGTGTGAGGTCCGATGGTCATGATCATCTCTACGTAATGAGTGATCTTTCCCTTGGTGTTCTCGGTACCGTCAGCATGCGCGCTACGATGTGTGCTTCCAGTTCCTTCTGCTCGAAACCTTCAGCTTTGGCATAGTCCCCGATCCCATGCAGGTGGCAGTGCATCCGTTATCAAGGAGTGCTCGGATAGAACGTCTCTTTCCGGTGTCCAGGGTCTCCAGCCCTATTGGGACAAGCATCTCATGATGGATTCGCTGCCTTTGGAACTCTCTGAGTTCTTCTCGCAGGCGGTTCTCAGAAATTCCCATCGCCTTTCTTGCGAGCCACCGAGTAGCCTCCTGTTTCTTGAGACCAAACGGCACCCCGCGTGTGCTTTGGCGCTTCCTCCCCTTTTGCAGAGCAGCACTCGAACTGTTGCGCTGGGGATAGAGCCACCGAGCCGTCATTGGCTCCCTTTTCCTTTTCACTATTTTTATCACTGGTTGAGATTCCAGGGGCCTTTTTAAATGCGCTCCAGCGCTTGTTCGCTTCATCCATCCTTCGGTTTTTGATATGACGTTTACGGTTCTGATTCTCCAAGATACATATTTTTTGTGTGTTTTCTGTAGCTGTAAGGGGTTCGTTTTCGTCCTTAGGCAGGCTACTATTTTCTATATAAGTTATAGGTAGAGAGTCCGATGTTTTGTGTTTTCAATTTTCTCGTCTGCATCAAGCAGGGTGAAGCGTCCATATTTCGTATCAATTGGGGGCGCCGGTTTGGCCGTAACCGGGGGCCCCTTAAAAAACCCTTTCTCTCGGAGTATCTTTGCGAGAGCTTCCAAATCGTCCTGTGTGTAGTCATCGGTCTTGATCAACCGGATATTAAACTTCTTCTTGGGCGGCTCCGGACATTCGCGCTTCATGTGGCCCTCTTGACCACAATTGTAGCACTTGAAGGGCGTGACTTTCGCCTGTGCCCTGTCAACGTCCATGGGTGCTGTTTCACCTGGTGCCAATCTCTTGGCCAGGTTCGGGAGCCGTTCCCTGGGATGTCTCTTTCCTTGGTTGGGGGGTGGAGAAATTGCTGCGCGCGGGAGCCCAAAACATCCCGCCGCCTTGGCCCCATTGGTTCTTCAGGAGCTTCTCTCGCTCCATAATTCCGCTGATAGTCATCAGACGCTTCTTGAGTTCCTGATATTTCCCAGGAATCTCAATCCCTCCAGCATATAGCTGACGTCTGACCTCATCTGCGATAAGGGCTTCCAAGGTTTGACACAGGAACGTGTCGTGAACTGCTTCTCCGGGAATATATCCTGCTTCCTGAGCCGTGAGTTTCATACGATTGCAGGAAGTCGGCCAGGGGAGTCTTTCCCTGCCTAGTTCTCAAAAGGCGTAAGAAGGCCGTTGATAAGCAGGCTATTAGGCTAGTAGTGGAATGTGCAGGAATTTGCGCGTTTTGCTAGCTAAGTACCTACCTATTAGGCTCAAGAGGGTTAGGATCAGTCCTGGATTGCTAACCAAGACACGGCCAAGTCAAGGCAATACCTGGACGTATCGTAAGGAAATCACCAGACCGAGCGACGTACCTCAAGTAAAGGTATTTGGGCTCCGCTAAGAGTATAAAGCCTCTTGGGTCCACGAGGTGTCTGAATACCACAAAAGGGGACTTAACAAATGACCGTCCCACCTGTTACATACTCTGGCCTAGACGAGCGGGCTGCCTGGCTAACCAACTGATCAGCTAAAACACCATGATCAGGACGGCTGGCTACAGGCCATCACCTCCGAGGCATTTACGGAACAGTCATTGTCACTTAGACGCATCAAGGGATCACTAAACCTATCACGGGGGAACACAAGCCGGACTCTAGATAGCGTTCGGGATCCCGTCCTTGGCCTGAACATAGGAAGTATGGGTATCTAAATGACCGTTGGATACTCAGCTTTCTGTTTCTGCACAAAGCCAGGCAAAGGCTTAAGCAAGGAGCCCATAACTAAGGAACCTCTTGGAGAGTGGACGTATTTGATCGTGGTTGTGAAACGATCGGAAACCAGGGATGAAGGAAAGGATCATAAATTATCTGGATGCCTATTGGACAATGTATTAAATTAGACCATGGACAGTCGCACAGTAATCAGTAAATAGTAAGCTAGAATGTACAGTATATAAGGCCAGTGGTAGAAGGTGTTCAGTACTGGATTCCTGACCTAGCTAGGGCGTGTCGGTTTAACTGGCTAAAGTCCCGAATAAAGGCAGAGATCTAGGGCTTGACATCCTATATCAACTCTATACCAGGAGCTCTGTTTAGCGTTTTGTACAAGTTTCTCAATCTACTCGCGCCCCACTCTTAGTGTGAATTTGGACTTTAAGGCCGTCTGTGTGGTATCAGCGGTATTGGACTTGGATATTGTGTGAACTCTGTGTTAGCTGTGTGGTATCAGCTTTTGTTGGACTTGGAATTGGACTTGGAATTGGACTTGGCCTAGCTGTGTTGTATCAGCTAAATATTGGACTTGAGCACTCGTTTGGCTTTTAGTCAAGAGAGGACTTGATTCTATCTGGCACTCAATCGTATTTAGCACTAGTTAGAGGTTTATATCTTAGGCTCCCTTCGATCATCTTAAACAAGTGATCAAACGAGCTGTACTCGGCGTAGTTATAGTACCATTACAAGGGGGAAAGTAGTTAGGATTGGGTTTGTTGGTTCGCTAGCGGTTGAAAGCTAGATAGGCCTTCAGGGTTAATCCACAAACTATCTAGTACTTGCTGTACTAGACCGCGTGCAAGCGTTTCATCTGGAGCCCACCGCGAGGGGGGTTAAAGATAAAATCTTTGTGCTATTTTCCGGTTTTTGTGTTTTGGTAGACTTGTTCTCCAAAAAGCTTAAACACAACCATTCGCCATTCTACCTAACAATCCGCAAGGAGAGGAAGGGGAAGAAGAGGTTTATCAAGCCTCAGGCACACAACCGTTAACCTATTGGGATAGGCCGTCTACACGATCTACTCAAAGGTCGACTTTAGCAGGAGTATCGGTTGGATTACCCACCTCTACTACTACTAGACATAAATCGGCAGCGCAACGGGCAAGGGAGGAGCAAGCAGCTAGGGCTAACTCGAGGACTCAAGCTTCACGCGATAGAGCCTTAGTTAACCCTTCTATCTCATCCGCACCTATTGCCTCCACTTCTAGCCTAAAGGAAACTCCTTCGGTTATAACTAGACCCACTACAGACGCAAAGCTGGCGGATCAAGCCTCCACTTCGTCTGCGGCGCCTATCCAGACGCCTACTTTTATACCTACTGTTGACCCTTCCACGGTCAACAACCCAACCCCAGTAGTTATTCAACCGGTTGCCCCACAGCGACCAGCCAGGATGACTTCACAGAATGGAATCCGTATGCCCCGCTCCCTGGGATAAAAATGGGCCTTCATTCGATGGAAAATCGGCTAACTCGCTTAGACGGTTCTTCAAAAATATGGCTACTGTTATCCAGACAGGAGGGCTAACCACGGATAAAGAGAAGAAGGAAAAGGTTTTGGATTATATCCATGACCAAGATATTATTGAGCAGTGGGAGCGAATGCCCTCGCATGCGTCCGGGACCCTATGATGATTGGGTCAAGGAAATTAGGAACTTATTTCCCGAGTTGGAAGATGCGGAAGTAGGGTCTTTGCGCAAACTAGAGAAGCTTTGCTCTGAATTTGAAGACATTCCTGTCACAGACTTAGGAAAGGTCAGAAGGTTTAGCATTGCTTTCCTAAACAAAGCCGAGAAACTGCTTAAACCGCCCGCTTCTATTGATAATGGGCAATTAGTAGCTAAGTTTTTGGGATGCTTGGACGAGGACTTCGAGCAAAATGTGAACGCTATGATTATTCATAAGAAGTTCGCAACGAATGGGTCAGTAATTGGGCCAGCCACAGGAGCCACGGCGGTTAACCCGGGCACTGGGCCAACTCAACTAACCTCACGATAATCCTGGAGTTAAACGCAGAGGAGACAAAATCCCTCTTACCTCAGTTATAGAAATAGCGACGGAGTTAGCTGAGATTTGGGATGCACAGCCTATTAAACCCAGAAGAGAGGTTCTTCTCGTTCAAGGGATTCAAAAGCTGTTAGTCTGAATCTAGCTACCGAAGTCTCTAAAGAAAGCTCTGAGATAAATGAGAGTATCCTAGCCTTAACTGCTGCGATTAAAGATGGGTTCACTGTCCAGGATAAAAAGCTGGAAAGTCTAGCCAAGACAGCGTTTACGCAGTCGGCGAATGAAGGGGGAACTTCAAACTTCAACCCTGGGAATTCGGGTAGACAGGAAAGCGGGCCCGAGGAATTATCAGAACTCCGGTCATAATCATTATCAAGGAAATAATAATAACAATGCGTCGAATAACGGCCTTTGCTATTATTGTGAACTAGGAGACCATCTCATGAATAAGTGCCCTTATAAAAAGGAGCATATAGAGATGGGGGTACATAGGTTTTGATAATGGACAAATGCGCTTGGGTAATGGACAATATATTCCAAGGAATCCTGAAGGCAATTGTCGGAAGATTCGAGTTGACGAATATTGGCATTCACAAGGCAAAAAGAAAGGGTCTCCGTTAGGAACTCTGCCCCTGATGCAGAATATGGTTAACCGAGTCGATGACATTGAGCACATGTATGACTCTAGGGACGACGAATTACTCTCGCTAAAGGTTCAAGTTCAGAATTTGCAAAGAAATTCGAACTCCGGGCAACCTGGACTTGGATTAGTAGGGTTAAATCCTCCCCAGCCGGTTAACCAATTTAGCGTTCCACAGTTTACTGTTGGAATGCAGCCGGCTGCTCCTCAGTTTATTCAAAATCCGGTTCAGCCAAATGGATTACTTGACATAGCTCAGATGTGCAACTTGGTTGACGCATTTAGGGGAACTCAGAAGGTAGATCAGTTTGCGGTAACGCGAAATGGGACTACTACTGAGCAACCCGCTAATCCAAGTTTCTAAAGCGTTCGAGGATGGAGGCGGTGGAGATACCCGTTAGACCACCAGCCAGGCCTCCGGAGAACCGAGAAAAGGCTAGTGAATCGGACAAGAATAAAAATTGGCGAGTAAAGTTCATAGATGAGTTGGAGCAAGATATGGGGATGTTTATAGCTCGGCTAAAGGATTGGCCAGAGCCAACTAATCAGAGGGAGTTGAAAGTTTTCCTGGAAACCTTGAGACCCTTCCTACCAAAAGTCGTCGGATTAGAGGAACCATTCAAATCGCTTAACCATGTCAGTGATGCTAAAAACTGGACTTGGTCGGGTAGAAGCCAAGGGATTTTCAAGATAGTTAAAACGTTAGTTGGAGAATGGGTTGAAAAACAATCAAACCCTGCCTCGCAACCTAGCCAGACTTCTCAAGAGTCACTGCCCGAGGAAATGAGCGATTTAATAAAAGAGGCAGAATCTAGCCAGACGAAAGATTCTTCGCCTCCGCTTCCTCCAACTGTTACAGTTAATATACCCAGGCCAGTGGATAAGGCATATCGTTTAGAAAGTCGAACTGTAGACCCAGGAATAGCTAAAGACCTCGCCGAAAGGTGTGGGAATCTACCTATTACCATGACCCAGAAGGAACTTCTAGCGGTAAGCCCCGCTGTGTCTAAAGAGGTGAAGATAAAGGCCACTAAGGTCAGAGTACCTTATGTTAAGCCGAAGATAGCCAAAGACTTTCTTGTTCAAGAAGTGGACTTATTCTCAGACTTAAACGGAGAGGAGGGATTAAAGCTGGATTACGATGCTGTGGATGTAGCCACGGTTGAAGTGTTTGAAAGCTTAATTATCGCTCCACCGAATGAGGAAGGAATACCTGAAGGGGCTTTAATCATCACGGACCCAGTAGTTGAATATTACAACTCGTTTGGGGCAGATGAAGCTCCAAAACAAGTCTACCAAACCTTGGCAGAAAACTATGTAGCTAACGATTCGGAGCCCATAAGGGTAATGTTTCCTGTAATTGAAGGCAAAGAACGGGTAGAAGCGGTAGTTGACAGTGGCTCTCAAATTGTGTCCATGGCTAAAGCTACGGCTGAGCGGTTAGGACTAAGTTGGGACCCAAGTGTTGTAATTACCATGCAAGCAGCTAACCTGACTTATAAGAAGTCGGTTGGCTTAGCCAAGAACGTGTTGTTCCGTTTTGGGGACATTGTAGCTCGCCTTCAGGTACATATAATGGAGAACCCAGCCTATGAGATTTTGTTGGGGAGACCCTTCGAAGTCTTAACTAGAGCTTCGTCCCAGAATGAACCAGATGGAGATTGCACCATCACCATTACGGACCCGATTACGTTTAAACGCGCTACAATGGTCACATGGGCGCGAGGAACGTACAAACCTCCCACGGTTGAAACTGTCCTGGAATCAGGCAGTGGAGGCAGTGGTAAAATTGCGCAAGATAACCCGGGAAGTACAACCCAGGGTTTTCAAGCCCCTTCGATGACTTGATTAATCGAGGAGAAGAGGTAGCAATACAAGTGGGGTTTAACTCGGTAGGGGAAATGGAGATACAAGGCTACCTTCCACCCCGCAACGGCAACTCGTTTAAGGAATCTGACATTACCCTTGCGTATCTATTAGCCTCTAGAAACTGTGACGAGTTAAACGAGGATGTAGAAGCCTCAGTTTTACTTAATCAGTGGATTAAGCAAGAGACTAGTAGGCCGGTTAGGAAAATAGATGGGTCTGGATATCAGATACTTCAGTTCGAAGAACACCTACCTAAGGAATTTGGAATTAGACCTATGGTAGAGGAAGTAGAAAAGAAACCAACCCACGAATTCGAACCAACGCATAGGTGCCTCTGCTGTGAGAAGATAGACTTTATATCTCCTCCAAAAGAGGATTTGACCCGTTCGCAATGGACATGGGTCAAGAAAGAAAAGCTTGTCCAAGTATTTGCTGGCAAGAAGTATAAGCCGGTTGCTCTGAAAACTAGGCCAATATACGGGGACCTACCGGAGCAATACAGGATTAAGAGGCAAATTCTAGGCAACCCTCTGGAAGGAATGCCAGATTTAATACCTAATCCGCCGGATTTTACTCCTTCCGGGAGATATACGGCTGAACGAAAAGAGATCATAGATAGCATCCATGAAGGGGATTTCCTATGGCCAGAAGAAAGGAAGCTACTACATTATTTAATGATGGTTCAAGAATCCGCCTTCGCCTGGGATGATTCCGAGAGAGGGTGTTTTAGACATGACTTCTTCCCGCCAGTCGAAATGCCGGTAGTAGAACATAAAGTCTGGGTAGAAAGGAGTATACCTATACCTAGAGGCCAGCTAGAAGAATTCTGTCGGGTAATCAAGAAGAAAATAGACGCAGGGGTCTACGAACCCTCTAATTCTTCTTACCGAACAAAGTTCTTTGGGGTTATAAAGAAGGATGGAAAGTCTATTCGACTAGTACACGCCTTAGAACCCTTAAATGCGGTCACTATAGCCCATTCAGGGATTCCACCGGCAACGGATGAGTTAGCTAACCACTTCGCGGGCAGAGCCTGTGGTGCTGTATTAGACTTGTACTCTGGGTACGATCACAGAGATTTAGCCGAAAGCTCAAGGGACTTCACTACGTTTCAGACTCCATTTGGGGCCCATAGACTGGTTAAGTTACCCCAGGGCTGGACTAACTCGGTACCCATTTTCCACGACGACGTAACCTTTATTCTAAGGGATGAAATACCCCAGGTCGCTATTCCCTACATAGACGATGTTCCTATTAGAGGACCGGGAACTCGCTATCTAAATTTAAAGGGAGTATACGAGACGATTAAAGGAAATCCTGGGATAAGACGCTTCGTCTGGGAACATCTGCATAACTTAAACAGAGTTATACAGAGGATCAAATATTGTGGGGGTACCTTTTCAGGGACTAAAGCCATCCTTTGCAAAGATGAATTTCCAGTAGTTGGGCATATATGCTCATTCGAAGGGAGAAGGCCATCGGAGGACAGGATAGGCGTCATTGAAAGGTGGCCGCCGCTGGAAACAGTCTCGGAAGTTAGACAATTTCTGGGAGTTGTTGGGACCATGCGGATGTTCATCAGAGCTTACTCAGTCATGTCTAAGCCCTTAACTATGCTACTTAGGGCGGACATCTTGTTTAATTGGGGAGAGCTAGAGCAGAAATCGATGGACTTAATTAAGTACGCGGTTAGGCACTGTGAAGCTCTAAAACCTTTGAACTATGAATGGGAAAGCAGCATTGTCCTAGCAGTAGATACTTCTTGGATGGCGGTTGGGATAGAATGCTATCAGTATGATCCCTATGACCCCAAAAAGAAGTATTACGCTAAGTTTGATTCAATTCCTCTAAACGATAGAGAGGCTAGGTTCTCTCAACCTAAGCGGGAATTGTACGGATTATTGAGAGCCCTACTCCACATGCAATATTGGTTACTTGGATGCCGGAAGCTGGTTGTAGAAACGGACGCTCTCTATATAAAGGGCATGTTGAACAATCCAGGGATGGGACCAAACACCACAATCAATCGCTGGATAGAGCAAATTCTTATGTTCCATTTCGAACTTAAGCACGTCAGAGGCTTGACATTTTCACCAGATGGTCTATCTAGACGGAGGAAAGTACCTGGAGACCCAGAATACCCTAATCCAGGACTTGGGTACGAAGATAATCCTCCTCCGGAAGAGCATGAAGAATGGGATTATGACATTCCTCAACCATACGACTTTGAAGACTTCAAGAAGGAGATTGATACAAGGGGAGGGTATATCCAAGAAATATATCCCGACCTAGGTGAAATCCCTTCTTTCGACAAGGCCGTTCAGCAGTTTAGCTTGGACTGCGTGGAAGAGTACAGGGAAGAGCTAGTTATAGGCAGACGGGTTAGAAAGGCCTACGAGGACGATGGGTTAAAATTCCCTGCCTACTTAATGGACCAAACCCAAGAACCTCAAAAACTGCTCCCCGACTCACATTTTAAATATGATCCTTCCAAGCGGGAAAATTATCCGGAGGAACATAGAACGGAGTCTGGCAAAAACCAGGACAGAAAACTTGAATTACTAAGAGAATGGTTTAAGGACCCTCTTAAGCGACCTGAAGAGTTTAACCATAAACAATACAGACGCTTTATAACGTACTCAAGAAAATTCTTTCTGGATAAGGGACAATTGTATCGAAGAGGAGATAATTCTGGTCATAGGCTAGTCGTGAATAAAGAACACCGGATGTATATAATGAAGGCATCCCACGACAGTCTAGGGCACAAAGGCATTTTCTCTTCGAAATCCATGATTGAACTTCGATTCTGGTGGCCAGAAATTGAACGAGATCTGGATTGGTATATTAAATCCTGCAAAATGTGCCAGGTTAGACAAAGGGAATTAATGAGGATACCGCCAGTAGCCACCTACACGCCCAGTATCTTCCAAAAGATACATGTAGATGTAATGGTGATGGGGGTGCCCTCAAATGGGCATAGACTCTTAATTGCAGCCAGGGATTCTTTAACTAGGTATCTCGAGGCTAGAGCCTTACGCTCAGACACGGCAGAAGCGATAGGGCGCTTCCTGCTTGAAGAGATCATTTGCCGATGGGGTTGCCCAGCCTGGATAGTGTCCGACAACGCTGGACAATTCCTGGCTGCCTTGGCTTGGCTTAACTCGAAATATGGGATTGCTGGGATTAGAATATCTCCTTATAATTCTCAAGCAAACGGACCAGTTGAAAGGGTTCATTGGGATATAAGACAGTCGCTATATAAAGCTACTGGAGGTGACGCTAGAAAATGGTTTTGGTTCTTATCTCAAGTTCTATGGGCAGACAGAATCACTACTCGGCGCGGCCTGGGATGCTCTCCCTATTTTGCAGTCACAGGTGCTCATCCTACAATTCCTTTGGACTTGGACGAAGCGACTTGGTTAGTTGAATATCCAGGGAAGATAATCAGCACCGAAGAGCTAGTTGGTTTAAGGGCAAAAGCCTTAGCCAAGCATATCCAACATATAGAAGAAATGAGGGATAGAGTTACCCGGGAGAAAGTCATTGCCGCAGAAAGATACGCTCGAATTCACTATAAAACGATTAAAGATTACAACTTTGATCCCGGTGATCTAGTCTTAGTCAGAAATACCACGGTTGAAAAATCGCTTAACTCCAAAATGGACCCGCGGTTTCTCGGACCTATGGTAGTGGTAAGACGGACAAGGAATGGAGCTTACCTTTGCTGCGAAATGAATGGGGCAATGTTTAGAGGGAAACTGGCGAAGTTCAGAGTCGTACCGTTCTTAGCTAGGGAAAAGTTAGACTTACCCAGCAATATTGAAGAACTAATCGACATGACTTCGGCCGAACTGGATGAGTTGGCTGAGTCCGAGGATAACGTTGTCGAATATAAAGGGAAAGACCTACAATTCGACAAGGTCCATCTAAACCCTGACTGGGACCAGATGGATGACGCTGACTTGTCTGAGGAAGAACCAGAGCCTAGCGAAGACGATGAGGACTTAGATGAAATAGACAATAACTGGACCACGGATAATCCGAGGAGATCCAAGCGAATTAACGTCTAAACATCATAACGGTCTCTCAATCGGATAACTAAACGCAACGGCAAACGGGTAATTCTAGTAAGGACAGTGGAGTGGGTAGAGTAAAGACGGTATGGAGTTTGACTGGAACTGAGCTAAGATGCAAATAAGGGCGAACGAAGTCTAGCTAAGGAAAAGGGTTAGAATAGGAAGTCCTGCGTCGAAGTAAAGGAAACATACCTTGTGGGAGGAGTATCGCTGGCCTTAAGGTCGCGCTCCGCCAGAAGGGCCACCAGTCGCTCCTGCTCATTACAAAGTCGCTCGGCAATCATGCCAAAGTATTCCAAGCGATGGATAATGAAGCCGATCTCGGAGCGGTTCTCGTATTCAGCACGGATAAGAGCTTTATCGGAAATAACGGCTGGCTTGTGAATAACGAGCTTCTGGGCGAGGACAATAAGGTCCTTGGCCTTAGCCGTGCCTTGATCAGTCGCTGGGAGCCGATAGAACACTTAGCTAAGGCGAAAATATGGGAAATAGAGACTGACCCTGGGGAACGGGGTTAGCCTCGATGAAGGAATTAGCGCGACGGCGCTTGCGGCTAGATTGGGGTACCTCGTTAGCGACTTGGGCAGCCTCCGTGGGATTGGTCTTGCTGATAACCTTCATAGCTTTGTGGTAAACACGAGCACTACGGTTGAGGCGAGCAACACGGGTATAAGGAATGCGTACTGTCTCAGGGCGAGGAGTCGATTTAGACTTGGGGATTTTAGGCTAAGACGAAGGATAGTTAAACGATTGGGAACACGTCGTGGTTTAGCGAACGTACCAGGGCTTTAACTGGAGTCTTGGCTTTGACCTTGCTAGCGTTCTCAATAGCGTCAATTTCTGCCATAAAAGCCTCTTCATCGATGGGTTCGGTGGAGGCGTCCTATAATAATGGAATGGTTAATGAGGGAAAGGTTAAACGGAAGAAAGGACAGCCTACAACGGATGCGTCGTCCATAAGGACGTCCTCCTCGGGGAGAGCCTCCGTGATAATCTCTACCTCGTCCTCGGTGTCATGGACGTCGGGGGCGGACTTCTTCTTCTTGCGAGACTAGAGAACAAGGAGGGCGGTTTAGATAGGCTGAATAAATAAGGGAATAGCTAAACGCACCTTCTTAGGCGTACCCTGGTTAGCCTCTTTAAGCGCCTCCTCCTTCTCCTGGCGGGCCCTCTCACGCGCCTCCTGCTCGGCGGCAGCCTTGTTGGCGCGCAAACGATTACGGACCTTCTGGAGATCTTCAATATAGGCAAAGACCGCTTCGATGGAGGGTGGGATGGAGGCCTTCTTGTCCTGAGTAGCCCAAAATTGGCGGAACTTGTTCTGATAGCGAAAGAAGGCGTCGTAAATAGTGAGAATGGGTGCAACGACTTTGGGATAAGGGAATAAGGAGGCCTTGGACAGATAAATCGGTTAGCTAAAGGCCTGATTAATCTAGTCAAGACACACCATATGCTCCGCTGTCTGCTCGAAGAGTTGCAACGTTCGGTGCGAGAGATGGGCAGGGAAATTGCAGGACATCGTGAGCGTGATGTTCTCCTCTACAACCTTCCAGAGGTTGGCGATTTCCGGGGGAATAATCTCAGAAGCAGTTTCGGCAGACATAGTCGAAATGGGAAGCGAGAAGAGAAGTGGATACGATACTGAAAGAGGGACATAAGGGGAATAGTGCTTAAATAGCTCGCCCATTGTCTAGCAACTGGGACAGTTGTAATTTAAAAATGGGGGAGTGAGACTGCGGTTAATCAGGCGGAATTTTCGAATTTTCCCTGATCCTGCGGAGCTCCGCCAGAGTTAAATTAAAGCAACGTCTGACAGTAGCTAAGGGATGAAGCGTTTTTGTGATCAGGAACCCTTCCCTATATTGCAAATCAAAGAGCCTGGGCATGGCGCGAACAAGTGTGGTTAAGGCCAAGCGGACGCTGGATAAACGATTCGGAGTTAGGCTAAGAAAAGGACTGACTCAGATCACCGGCTAAGACGCCCCACCTTAACGAAGTGCTTGTCGGCACCTCAGGACGACCCCTGCGAACAGTCTAGTTAGATCGATCATAAAAATCGGGCTAATTAGATGAGCGCGTCATTCAGTCGGCTTAATTAAGAAGTGAGGTCATGACAGTGGCTAGACTGACACAATCTGTCAGATCAAACTGCTTAGCTAGAGCTTATGACCTCAGGAGGATGAAGCCAGACGATTCACAAGATAAACTACGTTTAATTGTGAAAAGGCCATACAAACATCCTACTAACTAAACCGTCTATCGAGCTAAGATATCTAAAAGTCGCTGGCGGCGTCCTCCCCAAAGATAAGGGCGGTATCAACGCAGTCAAGCACCGAAGAGATGAGATCCTTCTCACTGGTGGACTCTTTAGTTAGCTGCTCGCGGACGGGGGAACCTCCGACAGCACTAAGGCTAGTGTCGACAAAGATAGACACGGAGCCCTCGGCTAAGTCATAGTTAGGACCGTTAAGGATGGAACGAGGCGACCGGACGGGGATGTCGTCTTTGTACTGGTCGTTGATGAGAGAAGCGAGGGTGGACCAGTTAAAGGCTGCACTCGAACCATCGGGCATAACGCCCTGGATAGATGGGCCAGCGACGGGGTCAGGATTAACGCAAGTGTTGGTTAAAGGGAAAATCCTAGCTTGGTGAGGAGAGTCCGTCGGTCCCATAGGAAGGGGTGCGATCCAAGGAATATCTGGATCAGCCGCCTCCAGGGCGGCGCGCTTACGAGTAACCAAAGTACGCAAAATAGTACTGATGGGAATTCGGCCAGGAAGGGAAGTCTCGATGACCGACAGGATAACGGAGAGCGAGTCGAGAGGAAGACGACCCAAGATGTGGAAATAAGCCGTATGAGTAGCGACCAAGTCGAGGTTAGCGTGAGCCGGAAAGATCTGGCCAGCGTAAATCATAAGCGACGACCAACGGCGCCACTTGGCTAGGCCATCTGGATTGGGCTTGCGCTCTAGTTAAACGAAACGGAGGTTAATCCAACGTCGGATAAAGGAAAAAGAGGAAGACGTACTATGGCTACGCATAAAAGTGGCTAGACCTTTCTCGTGCTCCTCGACAAAACGATTAACGTCCATAAACTCGCAAGTGGAGTGAGTTGAAGGGTGCACTCGCGGCAACCAGTTCCAGCGCGAGTGGGAGTGCAGAGGATACCTGCGTTGACGCAATTGCCGCAGGGACGCTTAGGCTATAAAAGTGGGGAGTTAGCTAAGGACTTGGACTTCTAAATAACGAAGCTAAGACTCACACGGCGCTCCTGGAGCATCAACAAGAAATCCACCACTGTAGCTGGGCCAGGCTCGTTTAAGCCAACGACCTGCGCGGCAATGTCGAGTAGAGTAGAATCGGCAGTAGGGGCCATACAGAAAGATTAGAAGAAGGGAAGAAGAATTAATTGGAGACGCAAAAGGCAGAGTCACCTAAATAAAGGTGGATTGCTGACGAGTCGACCCCTCCGGACTGTCTCAAGTTTAATTCGATCACCTGGATCTATAACCGAACTACCGGATAAGATACAGGAGGGTCTGGGCTAAACTAGAACGAGCGGCTGGGTAAACTAAGGGCCAATTAATTAGGCTTCCCCTCGACAAATCTCTTGGAGACGTAGGACACAGTGCCTGTGGCTTAGCCAGCGGTAGGCAATTGAGCCAAACTCAAGGCGGTCAAAATAGGTACGGAGGTGGGCAATCTCGGCGGTAGACTTAGCTGCGTCGATACGACGCTTGACTTGGTCGCAGCGGGCCATATAAGTCTCCTCCCAAATAGTCTCCATGATCGACTGTATGTGAAGGTGAAGGAAAGCGTAGGGGAACATCACCCGGCCAAAGCGGGGACCTGTCAAGCGTCTTGGTTAATTGACTTAGCCGATTAATTAGGCAAGGAGCTTACGGAGCGAAGTGAACTCAGGAGAAAGGCGGAACATCTGCCAGCGATAGAACCAACGGAAGCTGCAATGGTTGCAGAGCCTCTCCTCGCAAGCGGCGCAGGCCCTGCCCCAGAAGGAGAACACGCAGTCTTGACCGCGGTCTGCGCACTGAGTACACGAGTTAAGAGACTAGAAGGGATAAGCCATTATTTGCGATGAGATAAAGAGAAACCTACGGGGTGATCCTCTAGATAAATAAAGGCGTATTCCTCCTCCAGGGAGTTGAAAGGCATAGCGAAGATGAAAGTGGAAGACAAGAAGTGGTATATCGAGATCGACTAGCTAAACTGGACTTTATACAAATCGGGCCCTAACAGGAGGTCTGGCTAAGATAAAGGACAAATAAACTTAACGCTCGAAAGTACGGCGCGGGCGAATAACTGGGATGGTTAAGCCAGGATCTGAGCGCAGCCAAGCTGCGACTCCAAAGGTCCCTCCCCCTTGAGCCCGTTCGTGCGCTCTATACACTTCCATAGCTTCCGCAGGGGACGCTTGCCTAACCTTAAGAAGAGCTATCTCGAGCCTCCGTTCGTAAGCGGCCACGTTTCGTTTAAACAAAGGCTCGAAGTAAGCCTCAAGGTGCGACTCGGGGAAATAGTCTCCGCCATAGCGAAGCGCTAGATAAACAAATCAGGGCCTAGCTAAAGGCAACAAAAGGGATAAGACGGACCTGTCTTTTCCCATAATTCGGACTTGCGGAAGTCAAGAAAAGCAGGCCACTGGGCATAAGTGCAGTCTGACTGGTGGTGGAGCTCGCAGCGTTCGCAACCTCTACCCCAGGCCTTGAATTTGCAAGTCAGCCCGAAGACATTGCAAGACTGGCATAAGCTTCCGGCCCCGGGCTAAAACGGAATGCGCTAGCTAAGTAATGTCTACGCGGCGAAAACGGAGGGAACCTACCTTCTTATCCTCGAGAAAGTAGTAAGTGAACTCCTCCTCCAGCGAAAGATAAGCTCCTAAGGGCTTCAGAGTAGTTGGATGTGGGTTGACCGCCATAGTTAAGCCTAGGACCCCTATGAGCCTGGTTAACGTGAAGGTCATCCAAACTAGGAACTCGATCACTTCGGCTAAGGTTGACAGTCTGATTTTACTAAATCGGGAAGTCAATCAAAATGACATCACTTAGACGAAAGGTGGACAAGTGCCTAGTAGTTCATAATGCAGAAAGGAACGGCTTTGACTCTTAACTGTTGAATGAAATCCTTAGCTAAGATAAAGAGGTCTTAGTCAGGTCTGTTCACAGGCTAGCCAAGCCTCTAGCTAAATTCAACCGTTATCAGGCAAGGCGGATTCTGGGTAAACCGGAATGGCCAACTTATAAGGGCTTCCAAGTAAAATTTGGACCGGCCCTCAAGTAGTTGACGTTCTAAAACTAAGAAAATGGTACTAAGGGTCTTTCTTATAAAAAGTAATAAAGTCCAAAAGGACTTGTTCACACCAAGGGAGACCAGTATACAAAAAGCTTTTATAGATACCCTCTAAGCAAAGAGGGTATCCTATAGACGTTACATTTTTTTAGTTCTAGGGTTACCGATAATCTAACTATGGAGGCCTAGTCCAAGTACATAGTAGATGAGATGCATTATGAAAACAAAAAGAAACGGCGCGAAAGAAGCGCGCGCGACAGACGAACCAACGAGCGGGCAAAGTCCATGAGCTTATCCCGACCCCACCACCGTATCCACCACCATCTCAGTCCCGCTGGGTTCCGCGTCGATCGTCGACAAGGTAGCCTAGAGTAAAAGAAAGGGGGAGATAGTCAGCAAAAGTGGATAGAGGGAGGATAAAGGAAGGGACTTACCGGTTGCCCATCGTCGCCCTCAGCAGCGGTGGCAGCGGCGAGCGCATCGCGGTCAATCTTGATGGCGAGCTCCTCCTCCGACGGCCTGGGCGCTGGGTGGATCGCCTTCAAGTTGGGAGTCGACGCCGCGTTGCTTGACGAGGTGTTCAAAGTGAGCGCGGAGGTCGGCCGGGCTGACATCGACGGCGGAGAAGCGCGACAGGAATTCGTCGAGGCCAACGACCGAGATGATGTCGACGGCGTGCGCGTGGTAGTGGCGGAAGGTCGAGGCGAAGTCCTTGGCGGCAGCGCGGGCGATCTTGGCGGTGTCGATGTAGTGATGATAGCGAGAAAGCAGGACTTCACCAAGATGGTCGGTGTCTAAACGAAGAAAGCGTCAGCTAGAACAAATAAAAGAAAGGAAAGACTCACAGTTAGAGAACTTGGTGAAACGAGGGCCGAGTTGGTGGTAGAACTCCACCAGCTCCTCGTCGCACTTCTCAAACTCACACGAGAATCCCTTCTTGTGGCAAGCGCTGCACTTCGCACCGAAGGCTGCCGGGATACAAGTCTGGTTAAGCGCCAAGCACTGGATACAGATCCAGCCAGGCTAGAATGGAAGGATGGTTAGTTAAAGAAAGGATCGTTAAGATAAAAAGGACTCACGATCTTAGCTTTACCAAACTCTAGCTCCATGATGGGCGCAGGGTCGAACTTGGGGAGATGCTCGAAGGGCGGTGGCGGAGGCGCGAGTTCAGGCTTCGAGGATACCCTGGTCAACGTCCCGGGCGGAAGATAGTTATAGAACCGCGGCGGGGTCTTGCCCTTGAAACGCACACCGTAGAGGAACGGGTGGTTAAGAGGGGTGGCGATGTTGAACGGGGGCAGCGGGTTGAAGTCCTCTGAACGTTAATCAGTACAAGGAAAGGATAAGTCAGTGAAAGAGCAGACTTACCAGAACCTGTAACCGATGGGTTCGAGAGGCGGTGTTGGAAGACCTGGACGACCTGTTTAGCGAAGGCCTGAATTTCGGACTGGGTCGGCATAGTCGTCTTGGCGTTGGGATAGTGGATGGATCCAAGCTTGGCGCGACGGGGAATGACGAAGTTCTGGCGGCCGTCGACGACCACGACGGGCGCGGGTGGAACAACCTCGTCCTCGCCGTCGCTATCAGCCTAAGGGACAAGAAGAGTTAGCCAAGTAAAAGGGGGCAGGCAGTCTAGGTTAAGACGGGACTTACCTGAACGGACTCTTGGTCCTTTGACTTGACCATCTCAACGTCCCCGCTTTCTCCAAACTTGCGTTTGCGGTTGTTGCCGGACTGGGCAGAACTAATAAAAGGAAACGTTAGTTAGAGGAAAGTTGGGAGATTAAGAAAGGACTTACGACGAGCGAGTGTTGGGGACTTCAACCCCGTCGAACACACGACGGCCAGGGGGCCCGCGAGCTTGTTGGACCTCGGTCTTCACGGTGAACAAAGGGCGCGGCTTCACCGGGGACGACGACGCAGACGCGGACTGGGCGTCTGGTTTCTTGGAGTCCTTGGTGTCGGTGGACCAAGGTTCTTTGAAGACGGCACGACGCTTGATGGGAACAGGCAGCTCGTACGGTGGGATGGCGATTTTGGCGTACGGCGAAGTCTCGACGGTGTCGTCCTTCACCATGGAGTAGAAGGGCGGGGTCGACCAGTCGTACGGAGTGAAGTCGAGATCCGCCGGTGCGGCGGCAAAGGGGATCTTGAAGTTCTCCGGGATCTCAGGATACTAGAAAGAAAAATTTAGAAAATAAGAAGGAGAAAAAGAAAAAGAGAATAAGGCGCACCTCGCCAGTATCAGCAGGAGGGGAGGCAACAATAGAGTTCCAAAAGTTCGGGACGATGTCCAGGAACTCGAGGAGATTGCACATCATGCCGTTCCAAGCATGGCACTCCTCCGGCTGAGTCTCCCAGAGCTGCTCGTCGAACGCGTACTCGATCGCGGGGAGAGCCTGACCAAAAGCAACGTAGGCGACCTCCTTCTCGATGGGTTTGGAGACGGCGAGGAGAATCTTGTTGAGCGGATGGGTGCAGGGATGGTTGAAGGCGGCCCAGTAAACGGCGGAGGCGTCGACCTCAGGAGTTGAGGGGCGGGGAGTGGCTTTGACGGCGCGACGAGCAGACATTGTGGGGGCAGGAAGGAAGAAAGAATGAGGAAAATTTCCTAAGTCCCTCTATTTAAGATAGCTGCGGACGCAGCTTCTTCTGTAGAAGGACTTGGAAAATTGGAAGCACTGGGATAGAGTTTGAGACTCTATTGAAAGGAAGCGCTATAAGTGGGCGATTCCATCAATAGAGGCTCTAATGAGAACTTACCGAATCGAGAAGGGCTGATAAAGTTCAGATTCAGGGAAAGTTTTCAAGAAAAGAGCTCTTACCGGATAATAAAAAGAGAAAAATAGGACTTGTTGGGTATCAACAGGGAGGTATTGAGCAAAGGAACGTATCCCAGACAGGGGACGAACCTTTGGATCAGTTGCTCCCGCGGAAACAAAGAATCAGTCGAGGATTGATGGATCAATTAAAGAGATGACGTAAATTACGTAACTGGCTGGCCGGAGGCAAAAACGCTTAAGTTGGATTCAGGACTTAGAATCCTGGCTAAATCATGGTGAGCGCTAGCTGAACCGGGACAAGGCTGGTTAAGTGATTTGAGTAGATCTTGAGTGGTGGGGCTTAAAACAAGCCTTAGCCTGGTCTAGATAGGAAAGATAGAGTTGACCGGGGACGGTCAAGAGCAAAGAATGGGGGAGATGATAAGCAGGCTATTGGGCTAGTAGTGGAATGTGCAGGAATTTGCGCGTTTTACTAGCTAAGTACCTACCTATTAGGCTCAAAAGGGTTAGGATCAGTCCTGGATTGCTAACCAAGACACGGCCAAGATAAGGCAATACCTGGACGTATCGTAAGGAAATCACCAGACCGAGCGACGTACCTCAAGTAAAGGTATTTGGGCTCCGCTAAGAGTATAAAGCCTCTTGGGCCCACAAGTTGTCTAAATACCACAAAAGGGACTTAACGAATGACCGTCCCACCTGTTACATACTCTAGCTAGACGAGCAGGCTGCCTGGCTAACCAACTGATCAGCGGAAACACCATGATCAAGACGGCTGGCTAAGGCATCACTCCGAGGCATTTACGGAACAACCATTGTCACTTAGACGCATCAAGGGATCACTAAACCTATCACGAGGAACACAAGCCGGACTCCAGATAGTGTTCAAGATCCCGTCCTTGGCCTGAACATAGGAAGTATGGGTATCTAAATGACCGTTGGATACTCAGCTTTCTGTTTCTGCACAAAGCCAGGAAAAGGCTTAAGCAAGGAGCCCATAACTAAGGAACCTCTTGGAGAGTGGACATATTTGATCGTGGTTGTGAAACGATCGGAAACCAGGGATGAAGGAAAGGATCATAAATTATCTGGATGCCTATTGGACAGTGTATTAAATAGACCATGGACAGTCGCACAGTAATCAGTAAATAGTAAGCTAGAATGTACAGTATATAAGGCCAGTGGTAGAAGGTGTTCAGTACTGGATTCCTGACCTAGCTAGGGCGTGTCGGTTTAACTGACTAAAGTCCCGAATAAAGGCAGAGATCTAGGGCTTGACATCCTATATCAACTCTATACCAGGAGCTCTGTTTAGCGTTTTGTACAAGTTTCTCAATCTACTCGCGCCCACTCTTAGTGTGAATTTGGACTTTAAGGCCGTCTGTGTGGTATCAGCGGTATTGGACTTGGATATTGTGTGAACTTTGTGTAAGCTGTGTGGTATCAGCTTTTGTTGGACTTGGAATTGGATTTGGACTTGGCCTAGCTGTGTTGTATCAGCTAAATATTGGACTTGAGCACTCGTTTGGCTTTCAGTCAAGAGAGGACTTGATTCTATCTGGCACTCAATCGTATTTAGCACTAGTTAGAGGTTTATATCTTAGGCTCCCTTCGATCATCTTAAACAAGTGATCAAACGAGCTGTACTCGGCGTAGTTATAGTACCATTACAAGGAGGAAAGTAGTTAGGATTGGTTTTGTTGGTTCGCTAGCGGTTGAAAGCTAGATAGGCCTTCAGGGTTAATCCACAACTAACTAGTACTTGCTGTACTAGACCGCGTGCAAGTGTTTCACCGCTAACGAGCGCAAAAGCCAAGAGCCTAGAGAATAGGGCCAGCAAAGGAGGCATAGGCGGGTCGACCGCGCGTGAATGCTTATGCTGCTCCTCAAACCTGAAGGAGGAAGCGACTGTCCAAATTCGAAGCCCCCCATCCTTCACAGCGCTAGCGGTGGCACAGACGATATCGTTTGCCGGGTAAGCCTTATTTGTGATCCCTACCATTGCGCTAACCAGCACGGAAACCCAGTAGCCCAATCCCCCAGGTTCTGCTGTCAGCGAAGAAGATTTCGTCAAAATAGGGCCGCGCACGAGGGAGAGCGTATATGTTTTGACGTAGGTGAGTATTGCTTCATCCTGAAGGTCAACACGCTTGAACGACGGAACCTCGAGTCCAGATGCAACCTCGACCTTCCGGCTGCCAGTTCGAGCTCGCTTGACCCAGGACTTGATAGTACCACTGGTAGCGAGTGTCTCATACTCGAGGACGGGACCACGAAGGGAAACAGAAGATGAACTTGAGCCTGCACGGCAGTAAATGGTGAGCAGGGTATCCAAGGGTTTGATGTACTGTATATTGATGTCCTTTAGTCCTTGGAGGGCCGGCGCCATCGTACCAACGAGCGCGGAAGTTTCCATGTCCGATATCGACGCTTTGCCCGCCGGAGAAGTGTTCAATGAGTGCCGCAGAGATTGCGTATGGATTTGAGCCACGGTGAGCACTTTGGAGCTTCTGATCAACGCCGCTATGTCGTGTGGTGCGTCGCACCCGACAGATGGCGCCACCTGTGTCGACGTTGCAGGTCCCCCGCCGTTGACGGCATTCGCGAGTGCGAGCGCCGGAGGTAGGTACTTGTAAGACGGCCCAGCGGCCTTCCTCTGATCCAAATGACGCTGATCCAAATCCTTCAGATGCTGTTCCTTGTATGCTACCACGACGTCGATCGGAGGCAAGAACACTGACGGAGGAAGATTCAAGGCGATCCCCGGTCCGTTGATTGCGACGTTGGGGTCAACGAGGCTCGAGAGGATAGAGGGAGTTGCGTTCGTAAGTACTGAACCTTTTCCCGACGAAGCCGACTTAGCTGATGAGCTTTCTCTTGTATCCAGCCTCTCGTCCTCCCTTCTCGATCCAATGAACGCATACGACGTTTCGTCCAACTTGACGTCGTCTATCGCGTCTCGAGCAGGGGGTCGTTTCTCCAAGCCGGGTTCGACCAAGTCCATTGTTGACGGACGAAGGGCCAAGGCAAGCGAGAGGGTCAATAAATTTGCTGTGGTGCGTGACAGATTCTCTTGCGTTGGTTCGGAGGTAGCTGATTGATCTCCAATCCTCTTAAGGCGGTCGTTCTGGCTTGGAAGTCGGTCAAGATCAAGTGGCGACCGTACGACCGGTATGTCGCTCTCCTGGACTTGGGTACAGACTTTGAGGTCAGTTAGTCCATCCGTGGTGCGAGTTTCTTCGTATATACTCGCGCGTTTCTGACACGCCGTACCCCGCAGCCCCCCAAACTCGACCATGGATGGAGTATCGCCATCAGTCGCTGATATCAGACCCCTATCGTCGACGCTGTCGTCGTCGATGACAGAAGGGGTGGGTGATTGGTGGGACAACAAATTTTGTGTGAGTCGACTCTCCGCATCTCCATCATCCGCGCTGGGAAGTGGAGGAGGAGTGTAGGAGGATGAAGGCGCTGTTTGCCCAACGAGCTCGGTGAGTTGAGCTGCCGCGCTATTGTACTCGACGGGAGGAGAGGTCGCAGGCGAAGGATGTCTACTCGTGCCTGTGGTGCGTTCTTCGTTGCTACTTGCACGTACGAGTCGTTGATGTATTTTAGATGGAGGATCGATCCGCCCCCCAAGCTCAACTGCAACTCGGTCAACGACACGAGGAGGAGCGGGAGGCAAATCAGGAACGGAAGGCAATGATGACGAGGTTTCCATCATCGTTTTGGTGAGTCGTTTCGCCGCGTTGGCGTTAATATGCTGCTGATAGAGCTTTCGCCCCCCAAGCTCGACCGTACCGTCTGCCAACGCAGAAGAGGGAGCGGGGGGACATAGAAGTAGGGCATGGAGACAGAGAAGGAACTGAAGACAAGACCGGACTGTGTGAGCTAGAGGACGTTGGCGCCTTGATCGGTTGTGTGAGTTCCCGTCGCTGTTGCTCTGCCCTCCGGTTTGCTGCTAAGTACTCCTTCTTCAAGAGCTGTATCCTATCGTACAGGGATACGTATCCCTTGTGATCTCCAATCTTGATGTCAATGTCTCTCGTCTGCCCCTCAAGGTCTACTACATCCTGGTCAACACAAGGAGGAGCGAGAGGCAGAAGAGGGATCGAAGGGGTTGATACTGTAGTCCGGATGCTTCCCGCGAGTCGATTTTTGGCAGCGATATCAAACCGAGCAAGTAACGCTTGAGGAAGTTTGATGCGGAGATCAATGGGGAGAGACGCAATGAAGTTACCCATGTGCGATGGACGTTGGGAGGTCGACACTGGATACCCAAAACAAGTAGCCTTGAGATCTGCCATAGCACCATAGATCTTGTCGAGCAAGAGAATCCAATGAAGTATGACTTGATTTTGCGTAGCCAGTAGTCCCGTAAGGTTGCCCAGAAATCGGAGCTCATCATGAGCAAAAGTATGAGCTCCGCATACTCCAATGTGCGGGAGAGCAATGTAAAGGAGTTGTCCGAGTGCAGGCACCGCATTCTGAATAACTTCGACAAGTTCGGGGTGCAGCACAAATCCACTGTGCAGTAAGGAGATATGGGATGGAAGGAGGACATGCTTGATGAGAGAGGAGCATGTCTGGTGAAGGGAATCCATTCCAATCTCGGGATGGGGAGAAGTAGTATATTTCGACCAAATGAAATCCAAAGTGTAAGGGTCCGCCATGTCGGAGGGAGATCCAAGGAGATCCAGCCAGGGGGTTACGACAGTTCCCAATGTGTCCACTTTGTAAGGCTCCAGGAGCGCTTACGAGGGTTACTGTCTAACGGAATCCCTGGCGGGAGTGGAAACGCCTTATAATGTGGTAAGACCCTTTCTTGAACGGTCTAACTCGCAGAGAACTACAGAAAGACGAATTCTCGTGCTCTCAGGCGTAGTTCTCCTCAATCTCCCGAATTCTCAGAAAGATTGGAGTAGACTGAGAGGGCGATCTGTAAAGATCAGTGGAAATAATTGTATATATCAGAGAAATGTAGCCTCGCGCCTAGTGCCTCAAATGGAGCCTAGGCAAGGCTAATACCAGTCCAAGGAACACCCGTGCCTCTCACAGAGCTGCGGAGTAACTCAACGCCAGCTAGGGAGGCTAAGTAGGTGATAGTTGGTGGTAAAAGTGATAATAATCATGTGACCTGAGTACATGTGACTTGTAGCTAAAAGAGTAAAGAAAATACGTATATAATACCTTACAAAAATCATGATGAGAGAGTGTCCAAAAGTGATGCCGCGCCCGCTGGGAACCAATGGTATATTCAGGATTGCGAGTCGTGAGTGAAAAGACTGCCTCCCGGAGAAAGTCCATGCGGGCGGGTGGGTATTGCGCCTTATTGCAGTGCAATGGCGTGCTGGTTGCCATGTCCCCGGGAGGGGACACGAAATTCCTCCTTCATAATATGGTCTTGCCGCTGGTCGAGTTGAAGTCGAAAAGTCTTCCTGCTGAGTAGCTAGTCAACGGCTCGACAGCGGTCAAGTTCATCTCGTCTTTCATCTTCAGAACAGTCTAAGTCCCAGGGAAAATAGGGAGAGCCGAGCCGCGATAGCGGCTCGCCACTCGCCGTTCGGGTTGTCCGCAATCAGCGGGAAATGCCCCCGGCAACTCGCCATGTCCTTCTCATCATTCTAAACAGAGCCGTTGGCTGAATAGCCGCTGGCTCCGCGGTGCTCCCGCTGGCAGTCGGTTAAGTCCCGGCTGTCTGTAATCAGCCGGCGTGCTCGGTTAGAGCCTGCCGGTGATCCTGTTCGTCGGTAGAGTGGTGGCCGTCCTGAGTTCGAAGTTGAACCCAGTATGGTCCCCCGCTAGATCTTCTTCATGTTGTTCGGCGGGTGAGCGCCTAACCTCAGGGAGGTTGGTAGTTCCTCTTAGTCACCTCCAGCACCTCGAGATAGTAGTTTCCCACTAAGTCTCTTGGCCCGGCAGTGTAGAAATAGTCAGCGGCAGAGTCTCGCACCCATGTTTAGGGAAACGTCGCTAGGCCGCTGCTACCCGTTGGTGTCCCGCCAGCTTGTCGGCTATCCACAGCAATAAGATACTGCCCGCGAGGACGGGCATACCTTCTATTATCCTAGCCTCACTTCTCCCGCTGATAGCTCTCGAAAATCGATAAATTCCGGGCATTTCATGCCTAGCCGCTGAGCGGCCCTATCACCGCAAAGCGCGCATCGTCGATATCGACGTCTGCCGCGCAGCGATGAGCAGGTGTGCGCGGCATCCCTCTGTCGCACACCCGCTCTCAGGTGTCGGCTCCTTTTCTCTTTTGTACTCTGATTTGCCGGCTAACGCTGTATCGAGCTTGCAAGAGCTGGCATCGTTTAAGCGCCAGGGCGCTTAATTAACCCTCTGCGCTTGGCGCTTACAAGGGCCAGAGCGCCAGTGATTTGATTTGACCGATATGACGTGTTTTTCGAATGTATACGCGCTGTCTCTAAAACTATTTTGCAATCGAATAAACCAATTTATTTGCTTATTTCGGCCAAAAAAAAATCGAATTTTGGCTAGTTTTGAGCCTGTGGGAAACTGCATCACAGGCCGAGCCAAGCCGCGATGATTCCCCGCGGTCATCAGTGCTCAAGGTACATATATATAAGGTACATGTTGGCTGCATTACCCAGGTGTTACTTTATTCCAATGTACCCCCCTGTAATGACTGGGTACATATATATCTAGTAACAACCAACACTGTTTACGGGAGGATGGGTGGAGGATGGACGAATTGGGCGTGGTCGGTATGAGAAGTATGTATTATATGTTCTCGTCTTTGATTTGCTTCCGCTTTTTGTTGGTATCTTTCCCTCCTTTTGTTTCTCTTTCCTATATGTTACCTACCCCACCCTCCCCCCACCCCGCACACTAGTTATATGCATCCGACTTTGTTACTCTCTCTGCTTCCTGTACATGTAGAGGAGGTTCGCTAGCGCTGTGGATGATGCGTGGTGGATGCTGCGCTCAACGAGGCTCGTTGACTCGTGTCTTCCCAACTTCCCCCACAGCTCTCGAGTATTTTGTTCATTCGATTTGATGCATATGCGGAACACGGCGGCGCCGGGAAGGCTGCTTGTTGCTCAACGCTGTATCTCGGTTGACTGTGTCGTGCTCATATTACGGGTATGGCCTGCTGGCAGTGATTGGGGGTGATATCTACCGATATTTCGGGCTATGCATCTGTCAACGGGATTCAGATGGTTTGGGAGATTTGATTCGTGGCTGTTCTCATTGCCAAAACACACCGCCCTTTCTTTAAGACCACATTGCAGCTCTCCCTAACCCTTGATTTTCCTCCCCCCAGATATAACTTTGATGATCAACGACCCACACCCGCCCCTCACCTTTTTTCTTCATGTGTTCTGTCGAAACCTTGCGCGTTTCTGTCATCGTCTCCTTACTGCTGGCACTCAACTGGGGTATACTGCCGTAGTTTTTCTGCTCTCCATACAGTCTGAGTGCAATCCATATAATCTGAGTGCAATCCTCGGCCGGGTAAGTTGCTGCGAGGCATCTCATTTCGTGTCGTACCACGACCTCCGGTGTTAGGTGACAGATCCTAAATCGATGGCATTTTCATTGGTGCTGTGTATGTTTGCGCAGTAGGAGCCGGTGGCTCAATTCCGTCCTGATTATCGTGTTTTGTGGATGCGTGCCTGGATGATGCATTGTTCTTGTACTATCTGCCTTCTATCTGTCTGTCTCTTCTGTGTTTCAGGGCGAGCCCATACCACTATATCTTCTTTCACGGCATACACGTTGTTGGATCGTTTTTGCCATGCCAGCCACAAACATTTTCTTGTGTTTCACTTTCTTTGAGAGTCGACGTGGTTAACATGTTTGCCTCCCCAGCTTGTTCTTGCTGCCGTGGGGCTCACAATCCAGCACTCTGATGCGGTGCGTGAAAAGGGGGACAACCTCTCGTCAGTCTCGGTCCTTTCACACTTGATCTATGAATATGAATGTGATTGGAGTCACCACCTCGAGCGGGCCTTTTCAGGGAGAAATACATTGTGGAGCCCATGGCTTCCAGTGTGCACGAATCTCAAGAGGCAAGGTAAAACTGCTGCAAATATAGCCCAGCGCAACAGAGCTTCTGTTGGATTTGGTCCTCCATCCACACAGATACAATTACAGCTCTTCCAGGTACAATACATGATTGTATCCTCATCTCAGTGATGAGATATATGATAGTTGAGTGCCAGGATACCTTCTCAACAGGATGGGAACCACATACACAGCCTTTGGTATCGTATAAAGCAGGCAGCTCAAGTAATAACGTGCTCCCACTCTCTATCTTACAACATGCCTCGACAACCCAGCCTAGCTGATGTGCGCCTTGAGAATATGACAAACTTGTTCAAGCCTCTTGTAACAATCTTGCATGAGCTCAATGATGCCTTTGGTCCTCCGTTTATTGGCTCAATATCTGCCGTGCTTAAAGGCTTGCTTGATGGGGTCCAAGTGAGCCCTCAAGTAATTTGATTGACAAAATGGATTTGCTCACCATAGCATTTAGGGTATCAAGCAGAACAAGACTGAATGTCTTGAACTCATGGAAACAACTCACAAAATCATATGTGAAATCATCAACCTTCATATGAAGTGTGAAGTCCCTGGTTCTCTGCCATTGGATATTGTAGATCATGTCGGGAAATTTGCAGAGTAAATCTAATTCATATTGAAGGACATCCATGATACTCAATCATCACCATAGAACTGTCCGCAAGATGTATGCCTTTCTTGAAGCTCAGCAAGATGGAAATAAAATCAAACAATTGTTCCGGCTTGCTGAGGGCAATAGCTTATTGAAAGACTGTCAAGCTGGCCTGGCTCAGGCTGTCAAAGTTTTCAAGGTGAAAATAACAAATCTGGTGGATATGTTTCACACTAATCTTCTGCAACATTAATCTAGATTGATACAACACTCAAGCTTATGATCAACACCCAGGAACTGGAGGACAGACTGAATAACATGCATCAAGAATTGCTTCAAACAATTAGGGAATTTTCAGATGCTGCCACTACAACCTGCTCAGAAATGTCATCTGTGAGCTCACCAATGAAAGTAATGATGTGTGAGCTTGATTTGACCCTTAGAAGCAGGTATACAAGGGTGTGAATGTATCAAAGAACAGGTATTGTCCAACACAGACTTTACATGGTTTGAATTGACCAATATCTAGCTCAAATTCTTTTTCATTGCTACCGCCCATTCCAAAAGTATTTCACGGCCGTGATTCCGAGGTACATATCATCTTGGAAATGTTTGAAAAGGAGAAGTTGCCCCGAATTGCAATACTTGGAGGAGGTGGCATGGGCAAAACCAGTCTTGCAACAGCGGTTCTCCACCATCCAACTATGTTGGCCAAATTGAAACACAGATTCTTTGTCAGTGCTGAATCTGCAAAGGACAGCATTGACCTTGCAGCCCTGGTTGGACTGCATGTTGGATTAGATCCAGGTCCTGATCTTACCAAATCTGTTGTCCGCTACTTTCAGAAGACTAAAGACTGCCTCCTGGTCCTGGATAACCTTGAAACAATATGGGACACAGCAGAATCACAAGATACAGTAGAGCAATTTCTCTCCATGCTGGATGATATTGCTCACCTTGCTTTGATTGTATGTTCCATTCTTGCCCTAAGATCTTCACTCACATTATGCAGATCACAATGCGGGGTGTGGAGCGACCAAAGAAAGTTCACTGGACTCATCCATTTCTACCTCCTCTCCAACCTCTCTCTCAGGATGCTGCACTCCAGACATTTATAGACATCACAGACAACTGCTATGATACTGAAGAAATAAATCAAGTGCTTCAGTTTACGGACTACATGCCTCTTGCTGTTGACCTCATGGCCAACCTAGTGGACTATGAAGGAATTTCCGCAATCACAAGTCGTTGGGAAGAGGAGCGCACTTCAGCTCTGGCCATGGGCTATGATCGAAAGTCGAATCTTAATGTCTCTATTGGCCTGTCTCTGTCTAGCTCAAGAGTTACTGTGGAAAGCAGCGAGCTCCTGAGCCTTCTCTCAATTCTTCCCAATGGGCTCTCTGACAGTGAACTGGTGCAGAGCAAACTACCCATTACACATGTGCTAAAGTGCAAGTCTATATTACTTGCTACATCTCTGGCATATCAGGACAACAAACAACGACTCAGATCTCTTGTACCTGTGAGAGAATATATGCAACAGTACATGCCCGCGTCTGAGGCAATGATCCAATGCCTTCAGGCTTATTTTTATGCCATTTCACAAATGTACAACACCCACCGTAACCATGGTGGGCAGCTTCAGTCTGTGATCAATCAGATAACTTGCAATCTTGCGAACTTACAAGAAATTCTGCAACGGGGTTTAACCTCTCACTCCTCAAAGATGAAAGATGCCATATATTGTATCCTCTATCTGCAATCCTTTTATCGAATCACTAGCAGGCAATCAATGCCCTTGATGAAGCATGTTGAATCCATGCTACCTTCCTTAGCAGACAACCATATAGAGGCAACTTTCCTTGTTGAATACTTGCTCTCGAGGAGGCACATGGGGCTCATTTCAGAAGAGTGGATTGCGCAAAAAACTTCTGTTTTTGACCAGATTGATGATGCCCATCTTCAAGGTGAGCTTGTGATTCATTGTAATGGTCATGTCAATGAATACTATTTTAGCAAAATTCTATAGGGGCTTAGCACACCATTTCTTGGTCTATGAATTGAATCTAGTCTTGGCCAACAAGTATCTCCAAACAGCACTTGATTTATCTGAGTCTACTGGTGACATTGTTAATCAGTCCAATGCTCTTACTGAAATGTGCAATATATGTCGGCTCAGTGGAAACTATATGGATGCAGATGTCTATATATCCAGGGCGCAACAAGTTTCCCGGTTATCAGGTGATCTCTATGCAGAAGCTCGGGCATGTTTCTACAAAGCAATACTATTGACAGAAGTTGGTGATTACAAGAAGGCCGTATCCCAGCTCAACCAATCACAACAGAATATTGATATCTGTGGCTTGTCTAGTGGAGATCTTCATTATCAGGTGTTGATATCCCAGGCAGAAATTCACCTGAGAAAAACAGAGTTTACCCAAGCACAAGCAATTTATAGCCAGATTTTGGAGAACACATCTGCCAATAGCAACAGCTATTCTTATGCCTATGCACTTCTCAATTTAATGTATATTGATATTGGCAAAGATACGGTCACATCCCATACAACTCACAATTTGAGTACTGCAAGAAACATCCTTGATGGGCTAGGAAGAAATCTACTTGTCTGTGATATGGTTGGTGCAGAATTAACTCTGAAGTATGGTAACATTAGCTTGGCAAGACTTCAGTTTGAGAAAGTTCTCTACTCTGTGAGGGGAGGGGACATTGACTTTGCATCTCATTGCCTTGAAAAACTTGGTAATTCCAAACTTTGGCCCTTATCAGAGAGACAAGTGATATCAACTCTTGTCTTTTTAAGTCATGCTATTCACCATCAACAAAAACTGGAAATTCATAAAGCTCTCTTATTTATTGGAGATATTCTTGTGGCTGAGGATGAAGCGACTGAAATGTCCCTTTATACTGTGGCTCTAGAGGGCTTCACTTTCATGGACATTCATCAATATCGAGCAGAGTGTATGCTACGCCTTGGTGACCTGGCCAACAAACACGGAGACTGGGCTAAGGCAAAAACCTTCTGGGTCCAAGCTAGACCATTGTTTGAGCGATCATCTCAGATGAAAAGTGTTGCACAGGTTGACTCTCGGCTTGCTTGTGTCAAAGATCCTGAGAGCAATCAACAGGCTTTGGAAAGACTTGTTAACTTACAAGTTCCTGGGCAGATTGTTTCTGCCTCCATCGAAAGGTCCCCAGCTGACATGAAAAATGAAGTTCCTATGAAGGCCCACCGTGGACAAAAATACATTTATTTGACTGGACAGTGTTTTTATGTGTGATGCGAGCGGGATCTTCAAGGATCTTTGATCTATTTCCCTTTTTGGTCAGCTTCTTCAAGAATCTTCGAAGATCTTCGACATCCTCGACTTTTTTTTTGTTACGCATTGCCACAATCTTTGAAGTTCTGTGTAAATCTGCTATTCTTGCGGATCTCTGGCATTTCTTGAGGATCCTCACCGCTTTTCTTTTTCTGCGGCAACCGTTGTGTTTTTATTTTTGCTTCCGCTTTTTTTCATGTGGAGAATCCACTGGTGAAACTGTTGGCTACAGTATCTCTGCATGACACCCTCGCCGCCGGCCTGATAGCTGTTCCAAGACCATGCGACAAGATCTCACCCGACCACTCACCCATGTGCTTGCAGTGCTTGGCTCGTAAACAGGCTGAAGTTTATACAAAAGACGGAACTTGACTTGACATTTCTGACGCCTTCCCATCTCCTCCCCGTCCCATCCATGGCTGAACCTCTTGGCAAGAGAGGCCGGTGTCGGTCTTGCACCCGCTGTGGAGGTTTCGTCTCTGCAGTCATCAACGCTCAAGGCTATCCAAATTCTGTTCGCTTTATTCAAAACCCCTCACTCCTTTGCACTTCTGACTTCCATCCACTTTTTCAGATCCCGCAACGTGTCTCCGAGACTTGTGCTGCATGCTCCGACCCATGGATCAGCCATTCAGCTCTCACCCCCGCTGTTGATGGCAAAGGCGGCTGTCAAGCAAGCTCCTGCGGGGGATTCATCCTTGTCAGTTTTTCAGAATTATCATTGTTATATAAGCTTCTGACCGCTTCTAAGCCACCGGGGAGTCAGTGGTCGGTAACAGTTTCCTGTGTTTGTGGACAGCCGTGGTCCAACCACGATCTCGTCGCAAGTCCAGAGCCTCGGTGCGCGTTCCTTTATTACTCCACATCTCCCACCCTGATACGCTTCACCAGACTGCCATTTGCATCTTCCGAGACGTCGCCTCCTGCACCTCTTACCAGCCACCTTCAACCCTTGCTTCCTAACCCCATTTCTGTCTTCGCTCGACCACCATCATTTGGCTCCGCGTCAGTTCCAACCTCAGCTCCGACGCCTTCCGCCACAGCAGTTGCAAACACCAACCGTCAGGGCGCTATAGCTCGTCATTTCAAACCAAAATACAAGCCTCCCCGTGCGTTCCCAGGCTCCACAGCAGCTGAATCAACTTTCGAAGTCCTTGTCGCATTCTGGCCGAATATTGTGTGTCTTTTTATACTTTAAATTCCCACATATTCGCTATCTTGACATTACGACAGCTCCCGGATTCACTGAACAATGATGAAGGGTCGCCAGCCTTGGACTTCAAGTATACTCTAGACGAGTTCACACAGTTGGTTTTGGTGCTCAAAGCTCATGGGCTTGCCTTTGTCGCTACCCTTCCGTCTCAGACTGGCATCGTCGCATCTCTCAATTCTCAGCTTGACGCTCACTTCTCCGCCAACAGAATTGACCTTCCCACTGCGCCCCAAGCCGGGGACTCTGACGATGTCGACGCTCTTCCATGGTTCCTTCTGCCTTGGATGTTGCTCGAGCCAACAAAGCGCAAAGCCACCTTCACCTTCGATCAAAGCAGTCGTGTTAACGCCAACAATTTCTCGAAGAAGTTCATTTTCGATATGAACACGAAGTTCAACAACCCAGACAGCGAGCACAGCGACAAGCCTCTGATTGTCCTTGGTACGTTTATTCGCCATCGGACTCGATGAACTGATATAACTCTATCAAGGCCCACGCTGGGGTCATGTAAAGGCGCCGCTTCCGACCACCCTATCTACAGCGGCGCTTGACGATGCCTTTGGGCCTGAGCAAAGCCACCCCTGCTTTGGGCGGCGCCTGCTATATGAAGTTACCCGCAGGCACGATGTTATGTGCCACGACGATTGTCCTCAAGCACCTCGGATGCCGGTGAGATTCTTTCACCTTGTCTTTCACTGCCTCTCTTTGACGATATACTTCAAGATTGCATCTTCCTTCCGCCTCCCCCGTCCTCCCCGTCAACGCACCCCAGAGGCGATGGTGGCCTCCACCTCTCAGATCCGTTCTCGCTCGCCCGACGTACACCTTCTCTGTCTTCTATTGCCATCCATTTGACTCAGCCCGTCAGAGCCCTTCTCCTCCACGCACACGGCAGCGTACTGGATCCTCCCCGGTGTGTTTCACGGAGTCTCTGCTCTGATTTTTGCTCACTCAAAATCGACTAGTACATTGAAATCTCTGATGACGATGAGGTAAGAGTACCTCAGCTGTTCCTCTCACCTCCTGACTCATTTTCCCCAGTTTCCATCGAGTGTTCCGCTCCCAAATCGGGAGCGGAACCCGACTCGTGCAGCCCGTCCTGCAACACTGCCTTTGCAGACAGTTGAGGTGCGGCTTGCTACTGGCCCAGAAATCCAGGATTGGCAGCACAGTATTTCTGTCGATGTTTTGCGGATGCCCCAGTCTCGAGAGGTGAACATTGATGGTGCCACCATCGCAGCAATCGCCGAGTTTGTGCTGTCCATCTTTGTTTACTGCTATCATCAATGCAAATTCACATCCACGGACGCCTTGAGATCCCCATTCCCTTCGCACCCCGATATTCGCAACCCCCAGAGAATGAACTTCCTGTCGTTCCTTCAGCATCAGGCGCAGAGATCCTACCGAGTGTGAGCAATCTGAATCACTCTATTCCTCATAACAAATTCCCGCTCATCGTTCTTTATCAGCGGCCCTCCTCGCGGTGCGGCTATTACTGGTTCATCGATTGGCAGGGGTGTTGAGCGGTCGGTCTTTCGCACTATCCTGGAGAATGTCGCTGCCGATGGTCATTGCTGGGTGCCTTCCTCCACGGAGCCCGGCTACGTCACCTTTCAGATCTCCCCTCTAGCTGACAACGACCGCAGAGCTAAGCTTTACGCTTACGGTCGCGTCACCGCCCTCCATTTGTATTACTATGGCCATGGCTACCAGATCGGGCTTTGGCCAGTTTTGGCTGCTGTTCTCGGCCGCAAGAGCATGCTTCTTGGAGAACAGTTTCTTCGCCTTGTGAGCCCTGACGTGGCTGCAGAGTTCGGTCCTTGGTTTGCGTTGCATCCTGGCGACCCTCTCCCCTCTTCCATTTCGCATCCTGTCTCATCGCTTTTTATGAGCCTTCTCAATGTCCAGGTACGCCATTTTTTGTTTGCCGTATCGTTACAAAGAACGCTAAAAGACCACAAAACCAGCTATCAACTTTACCATCTACGTTCACCGAGTCACAGTACGAGGACTTCACAGTCAGGCTTCTCGCAGCTCGTATCTTTGGGGATCCAGCACCTTGGAGCTCTGACGACGTCCGTGAATTCCAGTCTGGTATGCGCATGCCCCTACAGATCACTGCGGGGCGCAATTTCTGTGACGTATGTGTTTCTTTAGTACCTTGACTCATTCTCATCGTGCTAATTGATTGCTTTGCTCAGCATTTTGACGACTCTCCCCCTTTGAGAACTGCCTGCCTTATTGCGGGTATGTACTGCCGGCAGATTCAGAGTGCTGATGAGGTCCTTTCCCATCTTCGCTTCCAGTGCGCTGCTGCGGCTCCACCGCCCCAGGTGGAGCAGATGCGCCAGTTATTTGAGCTTCGCTTCACACGCTATCTCACCGGTGTTGGTCATCCGCAATATTTTCATGACCAAGGCCTGGTTTCCTCTCTGGAAGAGAATGCCGCTGCACACACCTCACCATTCTTCCGTCTTCAGCTTCTTCTTGTCGCCGCGCTTGAGTCTTCTTCCCTTCCAGTGAACGACAATTGGTCAATCCGAGTGTGTATTGTTTTGTTTTCATACTTCTCCACACGTCTTACGCTGTGTTAGTTCTCTGTTTCGTCAACACTGTCCACAAACTCTGTAAGCCTCTCGTAGTCAAACGGAACTTGTGTTGATCTCTCAACAGGTTGCTGAGAATCCGGAGCCCTTGCACTTCCACACGTGTACTGGCGGTGTCGATGTCCGCATCAATGCTAAATTCCTTGATCTTCTCATTAAGTCGCCGCAGGGGGAAGCCGCTTCTGAATTTGACACCTGGGTACACGCACAGCTATATAAAGCAGATTCAACGTACAATAGAATTTGAGTAAAATGTAGCTTCCCAAAAATTGTAGCTCGTCCTTGTGCTTCTTCCGACTCTGTTACACCATAATGCGCATCAGAGTGAGCTGCGGCAAAGAAACGGCATGATTTTGAAATTCATAGGCTATATAAGACGGCCAAACACTCAGTCGTCTCTTGGCTCCCCCCATCATGCCACCCCGCAAAAAGAAGAAACCTACTCTCTCTCAAGGCATTCGTCGTAGTGTTCGTCCTACTCGACGCCCCCGTCGTGCTGATGAAGATCTCTCTGCTGCCATTTCATCTCTGGAAGCCGTTGCAAATCCAGGTATCGAGGGTATCTTCTTACCGTCCTCTCAACTCGTTCCTCACAAATGTCAAAGGCATCCCTGATCTAGGAGGAGAGTCTGAAGCTGCGCCTGACGGTTTAAACCAAAGTGAGCGTAGACTGATGTTTGTGCATTGGAAGGTACTCACACAATCACAGTTACTCCGTCTAGCGCCCCGCTTCTTCTTGACTCCCGGGACGCTTATATTGCTCAGATTGACACCCAGGATCCTGCTGCAGAACTCATTCGTGGGCTATTGTCTCTGCTGCCCACCAGCACTTCTGTCGCACCGCCTGTCATTGCAGAAGTCCCAGTAGCGCCAATGGATGAGGAGATGAGGGACCTGAGCGAAGAGGAAGATGTTGAGGCTATCACAATCAACGAACTTGCTGATGGTGGCTCCGACTTTGGCGAGATGGATGGTATTCCCAGTAAAGTCCCTTATAATAAGTGTCAATGCCGTTGGCGCTGACTATCGCTTTCAGATGAAAGAAATGCAGCCCGCATATTGTATTTTATCGGTGTTGTTACCGGTGTTGGTGCCCGAGCAACGTTCTGTGTTCCAGGTCCTAATGCTGGAACTCACCGTCTTGGCGGAGCTCTCGATTGGCTCATCTTTCAAAATGGGCCAGCTGGTCGGATGATACAAAGCCTCAACCCCGCGTCAGACTTCTGTGTCGGGCTTTCGCGCGAGCCAGAAGACGTTGACCAAGACTTCATGAGTTATCACCGCAGTTTTACTGAGATCGGACACCTTGACGCTATCCTAGCTGCACCTGCCGACTCACCTCGCCTCCTCCCAGCTCGCCAATGTCAGCTACTTTCAGCGCTGCGGGTGCAGCTTGGAGAGGCAGCGACTGTTCCAGTCTACGTGATGTATGTCTATCTGTCGGTGAGTTCCCTCTTGCATACTTTCTCTTCGTAACATACTCACCGAGAATGTTTTGAAAAAAAGTCTACCACACCGGGACTTCCGCCTCCAGCAGCACTGCCTGCAGTGAATACACCTACCGCTTACCTTGATCCTGCCGCTTACCTTGATCTCCACCACGCCGCACAACGCAATACGCTCCAAAATCTTCTGAACACAGCAGGATACGAGTCAGCGTACAAACACTGCCTTGTAGAGCGCGAGGTGATGGCGCTCTGTGTTCGCTTGGGCATCATCTTCTCCCGCCAGATCACTCCTGCGCAAGTTATGCTCTATAACTCTCCAATTCAAATCTATCCTCAAGATGTCGCTGTCTGGATGGGTGTGAGCAGCAGCCACTTTGCGGCTTGCCGAACGGACATAGCGAGCGCACGCAAGGCTCACTTACTCCTTCGTCAGCTTCATGGAGAGTCGCAGCAGGGACGAGTGGCGTCACCGCCTTTCACCGCCCGCTACACGGGATTCCTCGACACACTGAATTCACTTCTGAGCACACGCACCCTTCCTGCAGTCAGTCCAGACAGTGGGTATGCGAGTGCAGCCAATGCTGTAGTGGCCGATGTAACTGCAGTCCGTATGAAAATCAGCGCCTTGAGGGCTTTTATCGGCGAAGTGCGGCTTCGTTGGCCCGAGCAGGCGGAAAGAGTGCGTGTGTAGAGTGTTTTATTTAGTTGTCAGTAGCTTGATACAGAGATTGAATTACACATTTTCAAGTACTGTAGTCTACCTGTATAGTGCTGAAGTGAACACCAGCATACAAAAAAAACGAAGAATATACGCACCACCAATTCAGTTTCCACGCAGCAATGGGGCCGTCATTGTGCTTGGTGGCAGCAGCGCATAAGAGTCAACCCATGCAGAAGGGACTCTTAAACGACCTGAGGTGTGAGTTAGATCAAGGAATTTGGTAGAAACATCGCTGAGAAACTTGCAATCTAGTTTTTTGGGGTTTTCGGCCCCCCAGACGCCGTCCACACCAGAACGATGCATCCCGCAAGGGAAGCGAGGAGCGGGGGAAACCGAAAACACCTAAACGACATTAGGCGTGTGTGAGTTCGAAAGATTGAAGCAAGTAGTGAGTCGATAACATACATTTTTGGTTTTGAGTGTGTTTTGGCCCCGAACATGGTGAACACCAGAGCAATGCTCCTGACGGGGAAAGCGACAATAGCAAGGCATGCAGGGCTCCTGAAAGACGCCGGGTGTGCGTTAAATCGGGCAGTTTGAACAAGAATTAAGTGGATACCTTACATCTCGAGTTTGGGGTCTTTTTGCCCCCAGACGTGGTCAGCACCGGAACAACGCTTCCCCCGGGGGAAACCACAGACGCGGGCGGGAGAGGACACCTAGACGACGTCGGACGCGCGTTAAACAGGGGGATTCGGCTGAGAATTGAGTGCACAACTCACATTTCAGGTTTTGGGTGTTTTTTGCCCTCGACATCGTCACCACCAAAACAACGAGTTCCGCGGGGCAAACGACACACGCAGAGCATGGGGGATGTCTGAACGACACTGACCGTGCGTTAAACGGGGGCATTCGAGGGATAATTGAGTCAGGAACTTACTAACTAAGCTTTCACTGTTTTTGACCCCCCGGACATGGTCATCCCGCAAACGACGCTTCCGAGAGGTCAAACGAGGAATGCGGGGTATTATAAACCTTTGAACGATATCAGGCTTGTGTTAGCCTGGGACATTTGGTGGGAAATGCACTGGGAAATTCACCTTTCGTGTTTTTGGGGGTTTTTCCCCCCAGACCTTGTCATCGCCTAAGCGGCGTGTCCCACGGGGCAAGCGACAGACGAGGGTAGTAGGGGACACCTAGACGACGTCGAGCATACGTTAGATTGCGCAAATCGGCGGAAGATTCACTGAGAAACTCACCTTTCGAGGTTTTGGGTGTTTTTTGCCCCCAGACTTGGTCATTGACGAAACGCAGCGTCCCACGGGGGAAACGACGCACGCGGGCGATGGAGTACCCCTGGACGACGGTGGGCGTGTGTTAGTTCAAGGGATTCGGCGCGGAACTCGGCAAGAAACTCACATCTCGAGTTTGGGGTCTTTTTGGCCCCAGACTTCGTCCTCGACGAAACGCGGCGTCCCACGGGGGAAACGACGCACGCGGGCGATGACGAGCCCCTATACGATGTCGGACGTGCGTTAGTTCAAGGGATTCGGCGTGGAACTCAGCAAGAAACTCACATTTCGAGTTTTAACTGTTTTTTGTCCCCCAACGTCGTCATCACGGAAACGCGGCGTCCCACGGGGGAAACAATGCACGCAGGCGATGGAGTACCCCTAAACGACGGTGGGCGTGTTTTGGTTCAAGGGATCTGGCCAAGAATTAAGCAAGAGACTCACATTTTGAGTTTGGGGTCTTTTTGCCCCCAGACCTCGTCCTCGACGAGACGCGGCGTCCCACGGGGGAAACGACGCACGCGGGCGATGGAGTACCCCTAAACGACGGTGGGCTTGCGTTAGTCCAAGGGATTCGGCGAAAACCTCAGTGAGAAACTCACATTTTAGATTTTGGCTGTTTTTGCCCCCGGACTTGGTCATCGAAGAAATGCGGCGTCCCACGGGGGAAACGACGCACGCGGGCGATGACGAGCCCCTATACGATGTCGGACGTGCGTTAGTTCATGGGATTCGGCAAAAAACTCTTTGAGAAACTCACATTTAGAAAAATGCGCATTTATGAAGAATCACACTCAAGACGACGTTATGGTGCTATGTAACGGCAAGACAGGATGGTTGTCGCATGCGGAGGGGTTGGGAAGGATGCTGGGGCATCCGTTGGTTGGGTCAGGCCGAAGTTTGGAGGCAGGGCCGGAGGAGGAGGGTGGGTTGCAGCAGAAAATGCATTTTGGGGTGAAATCGCACCCGAGACGGTGCCAGAACGTTCGGGGCTGCCAACATATTGCAAATGGAGGCGTAGGGAATAATGGGGGACATCTCTACGAACAGTTTAAGCATAGAATCAGCGAGATCGACTGAGAATAAGCCATGTAACACGCACTTTCGCCCCAAATTGTTGTCTTGGATAGCGCGAGGCAAGCTCATTCTTTCGCGGTATGGATTCTTTAAACTGGAGTCGTGCTCAAGGAATTGTGGTGATTATTTGCTGGCAAGAGCAGAAGAAGATTATGAGGACCTCATTACGGAGGGAGGGATAAGCCGATACAAAGACGAATACAGCAGAGGTGGTGGTAGTGAAAGAGTATTGCCAAATATAAGTACACAATCATATCCTTCAGTTTCCGTTCACTCTGGCTCGACTGACGCTGACAACACTCTTCGGCGTGCGGTCTTCAGCGACTTGACAGACTGATAGACTATAGCTCAGCTCGATTCCTTCCGTTCCCACAATTGAATCTCACCGGAATGGGTCTGATCGTTTCTTCTTCACTCTCCCTCTCGTCCTCGGTGCCGCTATCTCCTTCCTGCATGAATAATGAGCGAGAAATTCCGCATGTCAAGCGCATTAACACACCGAGTCTTTGTCTCCCTTTCTCAGCGCTGCCTCCAGCTCCTCGCGGCTCGGTTTCAAAGGAAACGGCATGGCACTCGAGTCGTCAAGGTTTTGACCTTCAAGCCAGGCAATATCCCCAAGTATCTTCACCATGTCAGTGAGTGTCGGGCAGCCATCAGCGTAGAGGTAGTTCTCCCAGCGAGGTGTCTTGCATAGGAGATGCTCTGTGAAGGGGGGATGGAAGCCGAGCACAGTTTTGTCGTCAGTCGTGATCCAGTCATCCAGAAAGTTGTGGAAGCAAATGTAGGCAGCCTGGATGTCGTTCTTTGAGTTCATTGTGAATCCCATCATCTTCAGTCCCTTCACAGCACCTAAATCTTTGTTATCCGAAATCCAGCGAGCCATCTCAAAGACCGTAGGCATTTGGACGACTCCGCAGAAGACTAGAGTGTTCACCATTTGCATCCCTGTCAATCCCGACTTGAAGACCGGAATCTCGAGCGACTTGATGAGCTCCATCGTAGCTGACCAAGTAGGAAGCTCATCTGGTGAAACATCGTGTGGATCCCGATTTAACAATCTGCCCAGATGCTGGGTCCACGCTGCTTCAACTTCGGCTGCATACAGCGGACCAAACTTTTCCTCCAAGGACTGCACGGGTGTATCTTCCTCTTGGGTCGGGATTGCTTTCTCTTTCCCTTTCCGGTTGCGTTTCACCGGAGGACAGAGGTTACGGGCTTTCTTTGCTGCCTGCGTCTTGATTGTCGGCTGAGCGGACAAGTTGTTGTTTGGCTGCAAACCATGATAGTGTGTTTGCGAGTCCTTTCGGACCAGTCAGTCGAGAAGGGGGGCAATGTTGTTTGAACAACTCCGTGTACCGATTGAACTCTCGGCACGGATTGAGGTGGTCTGCATTGCGAGAAGACCCGGTGGTGCTCTGCGACGCGTGCTGGCCTAAAAGAAGTCGTCGCAGGCGATTGTCTACATGCGGCTGGTTTCGACGCCAGCTCAAAGCTTCCCGAACAACAAGCGCAGGTAGCCCCAACAGAGGAAGGGAGTCTCCAGGGAGGATCACCGTCAATTCGGGCCGAGCATAGGGTCTGACTCGAGGCGCTCTCTTCTTGGTATTCCCCCCTGGCTTTGACGTTCCCTTCTTTGTTGGTACAGTCGTTGATTTCAGTTGTTGCTCGGTCTCGGGGTGCACCCGCCCAGCCGTCATTTCTTGTAGAATGGAATATGTCTCATTGCCAAGCTGCTTTGCGAGGGAGAGAACCTGTGGTTGTTGGGCAATGTGCTCTTCGACCCAGGACCGAAACGGTGAGAGAGTGATCTTGGAGTTGTTGAGGAGAGCAGGACCGACACGATCGGCGCGTGCAAGGGGAAATGCAAGCCATGGACTGCGAAGCACGGGATCCAGTGCACTCGAAGTGAGAATACCGTCATCTTGACACACGTCCAGCAGACAATCCAATACCGCTCCTCGACAGAGAGCTCGGTGTAACACGTGCTCATCTGTTTCTTTTCGTGAGTGGTTATTTCCAGCACCATACAGTTCCAGAGAGCTTCTGAGTGCTGGCAGAATGAACGCCTGCTCGAACAGCCGCAACAAGCAGGTCTGGCAGGCGGCATACAGAGACACACCAAGTGCCCGTCGAGCTGATACTGGAAGTTGAAGCGCAATCGTCTGGCGCTTTGGGTCAGGGGAAAGAAGACCATAGAGGTCAGCTGGAACGTGGAGAAGATTGGGTGGTTTCGGTCCGAACTGTCCATGTTTGCGGGTGCTGGTCAGATCCCCCAGTTTGGTCAAACTGGAGTGCACAAATTGAACGACATGATCCACGAGGCTACCCAGAGCTGAGTTGGTGCCAAAGCCTCCGCAACCGCTCTGACGATGCAGCTCAAAGACCGTTTTGATACTTGTAGGTCCTATATCCGCACACCAACGGAAGATGACGATATGCGCTTGTGCGCTAGCCAGACGCAAGTTGCGTAACAGCACATCTGCTGTACGCTGGAAGGTGATGATTCGGGGCATAGCCTGGGCAGTACGAGTGATTTTGACGAATTCAGCAGCAGCTACCTCAGTCGGAGCGAGCCGAGAATCTTCAAGGAGTGTCTCTAAGCCAGACCAGACTCTAGCCTGTTTATAACAAGCGTCCACCATGTCCCGCACCAGTGTCTGGTCATTAACGGAGTGAAAAAAGAGGCGCGTGGATGTGCCTCGAGTCGGACGAGCTGCTTTCACTTGCTCAATTTCAGCGTGCAAGGAATCGACGTTCAGCAACGCCTCGAGGTCTGAAGTCTTGCTCAGGACCACAGGTGAGGGAAGTGCTGCCTCCATGGTATTATGCTTAGATTTCTGCGTCTTTCGGCGCTTTTTCTTTGGGGCAGAGTCATCTGAGTCTGAGTCTGAGCCTTCATCATCAGTGCCGTCGGCTCTCTCCTTGCGATCTCTATAGAAGGCTTCTAGTAGATCTGCGCACCCGACACTACACAAATTTCTGTTGAGCATACCAACTTCGTATGTGAGAGCATGAAAAGCGAACCTGAGCTCCTCCTCAGCAGTCCAGCCCTTTGTATTTGATTCAGTATAATGGCAGAGATACTCTTTCGTTCCACTCTGCGGATAGTCAGCAATTGTTTCTGCCAATCAAAAGGCGACAGAGGACCCGACCTTGCAGACCCTAACGTCGAGAATCTCATCTATATCATACTCCTCATCATCTATTTCACTTTCTGCCGGTTCACTCTCCGCCCTCGAATCGTTGGAAAGAGAGTCCTGTTTACTACTGCTGGGTACCAGCGCCTCAGCGTTGGCGGCATTCATATCAACGTCGGTGCTTGTAATGGGAAGTGCCGTAGTTGTGATGGGTGCGGATTCCATGTTTACGTCGGGAGGTGTGTTCAAGGTCAAGATCGGCTGTGTGTGTACAGCTAGCAGTTCAGTTGAGTGGAACTCCTTCACTATCGCAGTAGGCAATCTACAAGATGAATTCAGCTTAGAATGTGTATATTGGCCAGCTTGCGAGCACAAACCTGCAATCATCTCGAGGCAAGCAAAGCTCGGACGCATTTGGCTCATCGGTTTGAACCCGATAGCAAAGCTATTCAGGGGTATGAGCTCGGGAAAGAATTTTAGGGATGAGAATGAATACATACATGTCCGGAGACTTGAATCGCCGCAGTGATTTTCAATACAGTGCCATTAAACTCCGTCAAAGCGGGTTGATGTTCAGATTGGGAAGGGGATTTGGTACCCATGCTTTTCCGAGGCTCCCATCGAACATAAAGGGCGCGAGGATCTTTGGCAGGGTCATAGTCCTTCATCCGCAACTTTTCACGGAAGGCAAGAAATTGATGTTTCTCAATGTATATTCGCATGGAGATGCATCGTTGGCGAAGGTATTCGAATTGTGAGCGTCTACGGGCAATGAAGTCCGCATCCCGGACGGGGTGGAATGGAAGCTTCTGAAGAGCGGTGGAACACCCCTCAGGATCCTTGAAAGAGATGGATTGGAGGAGCTCTCCGACATCGACGCCAAGATCGAGATTGCAGAGTTGGAGCTGATTCCAGAACTGGAAGACAATCTCGCGTCCCATCCGATTAGCCCAAGCTTCCTGACCACCGAGAATTTCCTGACCATGTGTCGCATAGTCTCGGAGCTTGACAGCGGGATCAGGCACGGCATTCCCAAAGCTTACGCTGGGGGTCATGGAGATATAGGTATCACGATTGTGAGCGGAACACTGAGCATACGAGACAAGACCAATGCGGCCGATATCGGAATGTCTCCAAGCGGCTTCCAGATCTGTCTCAACCCAGCGTTTGAACTCATCCTGGCTGAGGAGGGTGGTGGCCTCGATGCCGGTGTGGATATCAGTTCCATCGAAAACGAGGTGGATTGCCCAGGTGTTGAGCTCGCGAATGTATAGACCAGCTCTGGCTAAAAGGAATGCGCCAGCATCGGAATCTGAAAGGAAAATCAGGCCTTGAAACAGCACAACTCAGAGCACGAACCGGGTGGAAGACTCAGAAGAAGAAGAAAATAAGTGCGCCTCGTCACTTCGTCCTTACTATCGGTGTGAAGACTGCCTTGGATACCAAGCGCTTGGCAGAGAAGCTGGTAAAGACTGCTCAGATTGAGCTGAGCAGCCGTCGCATTCGTTGGCTGTAGGCCACCAAACCCAATGACATTCATGTCTTCAGCGTTGAACTCGATTAGGTCGTATTCAGCCTTGGAAAGTGTCTTGCGAAGAATAGCTCGGCGTAACCGGCTGACAGCCTGAAGTACCGTTGACGTTTGTGCTGCAAACTCCGGACTGTCAACCTGCGCAGCTGGAAGGACAACTCCTGGACCATTGCCTTTCAGAAGAGTGCTGGCGAGGTTGTAGCTTCCAGCTTTCGACTGCCCGGGAGCACTCGGTGGAGAACGGTCATTGGTTTTGATAGAATAATCGGTGATAGGGAAGACGGGACTGAGATCGCCGGCTGGACGACATCCTCGAAGGCCTTTGGCTACAAGCACCGTATCATCATAGATAGGCCAGAAGTCATGCTCATGCCGCAGGGACTGGAAGGTGTGAACGCCTCCAATGGTATGCAGCTCATTCGGATTTCCATCTATCTCGAAGGCGTATGGCACACCTGGTACCATTTGAATGCAGTCAGGCACGGGATCATGACAATATTGTGGCCGTTGACTGCTAGGCTCTATTATGCGTCGAGGTGTTAACTGAGGCGGGGTGGCAACGTGAAGCATGCGGTAGTGGTCAAGAGCTATGGAATTCTCTCGGTCATAAGGGGTGGTATAGACGTATCCGCGTTGATATGCAGAGGTCTTCCGAAGCGTGAAGGTGCCAGCTTTGGGATATACAAAGCGATTCGGTGGAGGTGGGTCGTTGGGGCAGGGAGAAGGAGGGATTAAAATTTGTTCTATAGGAGGCGGCGCTGGAGACAGCTCCTCGGAATGGTACAAAAAGTCGTCTAAGTTTGGCTGCTCAGGGACGACATCTCTCGGATGTCCGAAGAGGGTTCTCTGCTTGACCTGGGCAGCTGAAGGAAATATATGTATTAGAATTGATTGCAAATATATGTAGGACTTCGCACCAAACTCCTCTGGATCTCTCACAGGCGACGGGGAGAAGCCCAATTTGGGTCGATGCAAGCTTAATGCTGTATGATCTCATTAGGCTTGTAGGGATTGGACAGGCAGGGGGAAGGAGCACACCTTGCTCAGAAGGTGGTAGAGTGAGCCAAGGAGAGTCTGGATGGTTCTGAACTGCAGAAAATCAGGGATTTGCGACGAGTTTGGGGTAAAGGAATGCCAGCACACCATCTGTCTTGCTCCAATCTACAGAGGCCATACCAGCAAGGAGGTGATGAATAGAGCTTTGGAAAGTGGGTGGGAGCTATCCTTGGCTGAGCTAGGACTGAGGGAGATGCAGAGGAAGCAAGAGCAAGTGCGGAGGAGCAGAAGGAGAGAAAGGTCACGGGATTATTTGGGCAACACACAGCCACTATTGACAAGAAAATCACGTGACCTATATTCTTGCTCACCTTCTCCTCGCTCCCATGAGCCTGAAGAAAATCCCTAAAAATGTGCACACTGTGAGAGTTGACCTGAAGAAATATCTGGAAGAAAAAATAAGCACAGCACCTGAATTCTACATCACAAGATCAGGTTTTCATTTTCCGTTGTTGACGAAAAAGGTGCCCGGTCTGATTAAGAGAACCAGACAACGGCTTGCTCTGAAACAATTTCTGAGTGGTCCGTGGTATCTGAAAATACATCTTAGCAGCAAGGCATGAAAAACTCTGCCCTGAAATAGATACAATAATCCGATGTTTCTCAATACCACTCCAGGCGCGATCAACTCTTCCCCAAAAAATATACTGCACAAAAAAGGAACAAGTGAGCATCTAAGACGAGTAATGGAGATAGGGTAAACCCTACCGAGCACCAGGAATAAATTTTAACACATATCTCGACCTGAAAGAATGAGAACCGCGACAGAAAGTAAAGTTGTCGTTGTTGCAAGGCGGTGTCAAGAAATAAAAAACAGTTGAGGTAAAGCGGAAACAGCAATCCAGACTGCAGACGCACTTGATAACAGGAAGAGCTCAAGTGCGTTGAATAAAAGGAAACTATTGTTGTGCGTAAAATTGGGTACAGATATTAAAAGCCTCGCACCACACCATCCGACGCATAACCATATTCCTCGAAGTAACATCAACTCGCTCTGCCAACAGCCGATCCAACAACACCACCTGCTCCGCAGTGAAAGGGCAGTTGGGCGGCTCACACGGAACATCCGAAAGTTGAGACGGAGCGGCGTGGAAGGGGTTCTCGTCTTCCCAGTCCTGCGGGTTTTCTTCGAGAAGATGATGCATTAGTCTACGGTCGTCAGCAACCTCCCAGTCAACACCATAGCTTGCTATATCCTCAACAGGCTCGTCTACCGGCTCAACAGCATCCCCTAGCCCACGCGGCCCGTCCTGAACCATACTGAAAACAAACATATCCCTAGGACTACGCTTACGCTCCCGCTTGATCTGTATCTTGTGAGAATTCCAAGCCTCTGCCCACTCCTGCGCGTCTTGATTAATGGAATCTAAAAAGAGATGATGGAGGAGCCAGATGTCGCCAGGGCTGCGAGGATTCAGACCGTGGTTGATCTCAAGATCATAGAAGAAGTTCTTCCACTTCTGTCCAAAGCCGTGTGTGACGTCGTACCAGAGTCGTTCAATACGGGTGTTGTGTACGCTTCTAAAACCGAACTTAGCAGACGCCAAAGATGAGATTCAGCAACAGCCTTACCGTCCCCAAATATAGGATCCTCGACCGCTCCCGCGATGCTCCTCCATCCAGGCAGCGACAAGAATGTTCTCCGTTCCATGGTCACCCCGCGCGCGACTGGGCATCCCATATCGAGAAACGGCGTAAAGGAAGAGGTCGAGGACTGTTTGGGCGCGATTGTTGTTGACGGTGTGGATGCCGGTGATGAACCGCGACTTTCCATCGATGAAACAATGAATAACAATCTTGAAACGGATGAGACCTGCACAAAGAGTGAGCAGAGGATAAAATATTCAAATGTGTAAGACGCCACCGTGTTGCCCATCGTGATGCCAGAGAGAATTGGCGCCAGCTACCTTGTACGCTTTGCGATGGATAGAGCGGTCCCCAAATTCGCCGGGAGCACCGTGGACTCGGAGATAGGAATCGACTATGCGTTGGCGAGTAACCTGGTGCCCGCTAGCCTGAAGCCGACCAGCGATCATGTTCCTCCCAAACGCGGGAAAGATCTCCAAAATCTCTCCGATGGCCGCGTCGAGCTGAGCGTCTGTGAGAGTCGAAGGGGCTGAGCGAGAGGCGGAGGTATAGGTGCGCTGCTGGGTGCCGTCCGCAAGACTCTCGTTGACATAGACGGGAACGCCGGGAGTAGCGATGCCTTGATCAAGAGCTGCGCGGCGGACTGTGCGGGGGTGACAGTTGAGAACGGAAGCAACACCAGAAGGGCCGCGAAGACTGAGAGCTTCCTGCAGAAAAGCGGGATCTATCTGTTTCTTAGGGCGACCGCGGCGACCGGTGGAGGACTCGGTGATGACTGTGATGGAGGGGCCTTCCTGCGGGTCGGTAGACATGTGGCAGGCTTCGTCAAGGAGGTCTGCCATGGTAGCGACACTCTGCTGTAGCGTAGCAAACTCAGCAGGAGGGAAGAGGGTGCGATGCTAAATGAACGTAAGTAGATATATGCCTCAAAATATCCTCAACGCACCGGCTCCGCAGCTTCAAGCAAGCGGAAAGCTTCATCCCTCTGCAAACGGAGTCTAGCCGTGTCGCCAAGCTGAGTGCGTAGTGCTGTAGTGACGCGAGATTCCAAGACGCTATACGCAGCACGGAGATTGGAAAGTGGGTCTGCCATGAGCGAGAAAGACAGAAAGCGAACTTCATCTTGGCAAGTGAGACCGAGTCATTGGTTTCTTGGAAACGGAGAGTCCAGACCGAGAGCTAAGTCAGTGTCCGGAACTATTAAGATAGAGACCATGTGGAGAGCAGAAGCCGGCGGCGAGAACAAGACAGCAAAGTGCGCAATCAAGGAAACAAGAAGTCGGCATTCACAGATCTATGGACTCGTTGACAGTGGAAAAGCCAAAAAAAACGGTGTCAAGTTGCACAAAAAAAACAACCGTGAGAATCAAAGATCTTCGAAGATCTGTGGCCTCTCTTTTTTTGGGCGGTTTGTTTTTTTACTCTTCAAGTATCTTCAAGGATCTGCGACACAAAAAAAAACCTGAACACGCAAAAAACACTTCAATTGTTTGCAGATTCTCAAGGATCTTCGAAGAAAGTTGCACTCAATTTCGATTTTTTACCAAATCTACCAAGATCTTCGAAGATTGTCGAAGATTCTTGAGGATCTGTGCATTCCAAGCATAAAAACAGCCCCCGCTTCATATAAAAGGTATTTTTGTCCAGGGGGGGCAGTCAAAAGTTCCAGTTGCTGTAGAGTAGAAATTGTCTCAGATTTCTGTATGATATATTGGTCTCTTCTGTGTTCTGATTATTTATACCCTAGATGTTCCATGTATGCTGAGCCACTGCTGAATTGAATCATAATTTATTCACCTGTCATTCACTTGCAAGACTTGTAACACTTCAACCGGTGTTATACAAAAGCAGTTCAAATTAGTGTTAGCTTTTCTTGAAAAACTCGGAGTTGAGGTGAAGTATAAAGTAGTGAACTGATGCAATACATTCCAGCCTAGATTTTTTGAAGCATACTTATAACATGCGAAGGGATGAGAACTTGCAGTCATTAGTAATTGTTTTGAGGAATGTGGTGTGGATTGAGTCTGTAACCTTTCAAATGGTCATTGGTGTCTTAGAGAAAGCAAACAAGCAAATGATCGATAGGAGATGGTCTGTGTCTTTATCACATTGAGATTCTGTTAGAATGAAGTTCAATGAAAGGTGCTGGAGAGTTCACCCGTTCAATTCAAGCAACACAAGTATTTATTTTTCTTACCAAGTTGCATGGAGAATGCGGGAAGTTTGTAGGAGTGGAATAGGGAACATGGAATGAAAGTCTTCAGTCCCTCTGTTCAATATGCCTAGAGATAAAAGGAGAAGGTGACTCAACTTGAAGGAGGGGCTGCACCGATGTTTGAATCCTATTGAAATTTGACTGGAGATTGCTTATACACTGGGTCCAAAGTAGGCAACAGATGGTCCATGTTGGATGGTTCAGGAATCAGCATCAGCCTTGAGTTCGCCCTGCATCTCTATTAGTGTGAGCGCCAAAAGCTGCCTGTTAAATTTAGGTATGGACTACTTCTGAATGACTGACTGATGAGGAAAGATTTTGATTAGGGTTGTTCACACCTCCCCTTTTTGCGCTCCTTTTTGCGGCCTTTTTGCTTCCCTTTTTCTTTCCTTTTTGTTCCAAGTCAACGAGCAGGGCTGAACAACTTAGATGTATAAGTACTCTCTTGCCTAACATCCGAGAAAAAGAAGAGTAAATGAGATCAAAAGGGCTTAAAAAGGACGCTCTGAGCAGAGCATTCACACCTCCCTTTTTGCAGCCCATTTTTCGCTCCCTTTTCTCTACTGTTTCAGCCAAAACTGCACATTTGACCCCAATTTTTTCATAGGTCTTCCCTTTTTAACAATCTGATTGGAAAAGGCCAAAAAAACCGGAAGAAAAACGAAGAGAATACAAAAAACGGCAAAAAAGGGAGTGAAAAAGGAAGTGAAAAAGGAGCGGAAAAAGGGAGGTGTGAACGACCCTATTCTTTATACATTCAGAATCATTTATTCCGGTTTAAATAGTATTTGTTACTAATTCGGGAGCGAACTCGAAATTTGCGCGATTGTGCCAAGATTGGGCAGTCAGTGAGTTGGCGAAGTCATGAGAGTGTGAGATGAGGATTGAAGCCTTAGGATTGATTAGAAAGGAAAGACAAGAATAGCTGAATTTGATGCATAGACTGAATCTGATGCATTGACTGAGTCCTAGAAGACCATTGGCTTGTGCCTTGTCGAACAAGGAAATTGGCGGAGCTCTAAGCTGGCAGGAAATCGACATGAAAGCAACATGAAAGTTTCGGACGTGATCGGACCATTCGCAGTTCGGCCGATGGTCCGAACCAACCTTGTTTTCCACGTCATCCATTCAATTCCTGGTCGCTGCTCGTCGCTCAAGCGCTGGGTTCTCATGTGTCGCTCAGGAGTAGCTTAGCCGGCTCTAAGAGCAGTCTCAGTGTACACTCTGCTTGGAGTCGGATTCGGAACGTACAAAGTGCTTGGGCGCGATGACGAGACCTCGGGGTATGGGTATTGATGAAGATTGACCAGGCCGTCTCGAAGTTCTTGCCTGGTCCGTCCATGTAACGGGAAGAATTTGCAGGTATGCATGCCACATCCTCTTTTTCACTTTTCTTCCTGGCGCTCGTTCTCGTTCTCGCTTCCGTCCGACGCTTCTGCCTCGTCACCTGTCGACGTCTCCCTCCTTTTCGCATACCTGCATTCTTTCCATATTTGTTTGGCTTCGCCTCTTTCGATTTCGACTAATGTTTGCTGCTCACAGCTGGATGGGACCAATGATTACGAGAAAACAACTCCTCCTCCTCACTGTGTAATCTTCGAAGGGTGCTGGAAGGACTCCGATGCGAGGTGCGTCTACTCGTCTCCTTGCGTCACGTCCGTTCTTCATTCTCCCGCCTGAGCGTTCTTTGCATCTCGTTTTCGCGGCGCATATTCTTCTTGCATTCCCCCATCCGATCGGCTCCTCTTTTTTTTTCTCCGTGGTTGTCTATACGCCACTATCAAAATTCTGAATATCATATCACAGACAACGATGTTATCCGACCAAGGCTGGAATGGATTATCGGGGCTCACTCCTGCACCGTTCACAAATGACGTTCTCATTCACAAGCGCTTATCGTCCCCACCTTCGTCTCCGGGGTGCACCCTCTCAACCTTCACCCCTCACAATCGATAACTGTCGTACGGTTGGATGCTCCGCGGAAAGCGTGAAGACACCCTGCGGAGCGCGAAACGGAAGACCTTGGAGGGTCTGAGCGCGCTTTGTGCTGCCCTACAAAGTACGTACCTACTTCTCATCCGGTTATCTTCGCTTTGGGACTGATACCCTGTTTCCTCCGTTTTTAGAAGAGCGCCCACCTCTGCCTCCCTCGACAGCGTACAAGACGACTGTTACTCCACAGACGAGATACTCGCGGCGCATTTCAAGACGTTTCCGGTTTCCTTGCGCCCGCGCGCACCGTCAGTGCCAGCGTGATCTCCGTCGTCATCATGATCGTGCGGTCGCCTCCATATCCTTCTTTCCTCCATGCCTCTCCCCCTGCGCCTCGTATCGCTCGCTCGATCGTTCCATCCCTTCGGTTAGTCTTCCACTGGCCTGCGTTATCTGGCTGAAGGGATGGTCCATTTCAAGGCGGGTGCACCGCGCACCCGTGTCTCGACGTGCAAACCATGAGTATCTACTTCTACGTGTCGGGCTGCCGCATACCCTGGACACCATCCGCCTTCTTCCTCTAGCCCTCACCTTGAGTGCGAACCCTCAATCGTCGCTCGCATCCCCCTGTCTCTATCGCCGCCGATGCCGTCCGAGTCGTGATCGCTTTTGGGCACCTTGGGGCAGATCAAAATTTAGACACTATCGATCTGGCGGCGACGCGGGTTCGCCTCCCGCAATCTAACGCGCACGTTTAGCACTGCTCGGATCCCATTCGCGTTTGCCGGCGCCCTCGCTCTCCCTGTAGCACCCTCTGCATTGACTGCGACACCGTAACTCGTCGCAGACGTGTCGTGCTGTCAAGAGTGTGGTGGCGCTCTACCGCCTTCCGTTTCGCGGTCTCGTCTAGATTTCGAGACGGGTCCGACTTTACCTCGCCGCAAAGATCGTCATCGTCCAACGCTCGACGCCACAATAGCGGGTATACCGCAGCCACCTGGGATACATCTTGGTGCTTGTATTCCTTGTATGCGGTGTGAGCGCGCGCGCCGCTCATGCATGATGAGCTGAAGGAGGGCATGGTGATGATGATGATATCAGAATCGACGAGACAGATTGCGAGAATCGACCTACTCCAATCCTTCGCTAGACACGCTGCTGTTCGGATCCGGAGGTCGGTTGGTAGCGCCGGGGTGGTGTGAGTATGGGGTTATGGTAAAGCCGCACACACATACGTCGCTCTCGCTGCCGGAGTTCGCTGTCGACGCGTCCTCATCCCTGGTATCAGCGATTCCAGGATGCGGGCTCTCCAACATTCACGCTGGCATGGTCCGACCCTCCCTCTGGACCAAGGTGTCGTTCCGCATCGCTGCACGACCGTCACAACGCATCCGTACGACCGCTAGCGCTTTTTGAATTCAGATGTCGGTACGGCTGGATCGGGTTTCGTCCAGCGCCCATCGACGCCTGCGGCGACGACTCAGCGCTCGCCTCGGGGTGACGCGTCCTCGTCGTGGACGCACCTCCTCTGTGTGTCGACTTTCGATAACTGGTCAAGGCTGAGAGTGTGGATGCGTGGAGTGCTCTTCCGAGACTAGCGTTGCTATTGCTCGTTTCGCAGACGGTTTTCGGCGCCTCTTGGTGAGGGACCTCGATTGATTGAGATACGTCGCCGCGTTGGTGGTCATCGCCAACGCCACATCGCCACAGCTTGTCGTCGGTGCTCTAGACGGATCTCGTCATTGCCTTGCACCTTGACATTCGCTGGTCTATCTCATCATTCGGGTATTCGGTCATTTGAAGTAGCTGGTCGCTGTGTCGCATACCTCTCAGCCATTCTGTCAATATCTTCGACGGTGCTTGCGTGTTGTCGGCGTGCATCGAGTCATGGTGGAGATACCCTGTGTCGGTGGTTGATGAAGAGGATCCGAATGCGTCAGGATCAGTACCGTTTCTCTCTCTTTTCGTCGGCATTCGCTTCACTTCGGCTCTCCGCCTCTGGCTCTTCCTTTTGCCTGTCCCCGTCGCTGGACGACAAGGCCTGCGTCTGCTCCAAACGCCACTGTCTGTCGGCAGCCCAATCCCCCAGCGCCTGCGTTCTGCGCTTCGAGCTTTCCGCCACGCCGTGCCTCTCGAAGTTGCCGCGGGCTGCTTCGCTGTACCTCACCATTCCGCATCTCAGCATTGACAAAGGCGTCCGGGCATCGACCAAGGAGACGTGCTGGTGGTGGTAGCGGCCGATAAGTCATTTTCGGAGCTCAACGAGGCTCGGTCATTGGGTGGAGGATTGATGACGAGAAGATGGGTCTCAATGCACGTCTGCAGTGCGTCCGAGACGTCCCCGGGCCCTTGGCTATGGCACTCCCCTCGTGTTCATCGTCCTGTCAGGAGCGGGCTCTTGCCGGGTCGCAGGATGACCTGTCATCACCTGCGGGAAGGTTTTTTACTTGTTTCGTCGTCGATACGGGTGTATCCAGGGTTGCTTAGCTTTCATCTTTATGACGGGGTCCCGGGCCACCTCATCCTGCCGAGGCGGCAAAGGAGTGAGGAATCCTCGTGGGGTGCGATTGGGGCGACGGAGGTTTTTCACCATAGATTGGGTAGGGGTAGTGCGTCGACTTGCCTCTGCTTTTATGCTCTTGTCTAATGCCTTCCTGTTACAGCTTTTGTACGCCGCTCGTCCTCATATTCACATGCGCCGTGGTCCTACCTCGTTCTACACCGGATACTCTTCTCGTCCTTGTTCTTACTTCCTGCGGCCTGCCTGCATTGATGATCCCCATCAGCCCCCAATATCACCTGAGGTGCTTGATGTTGCGAGCGTAGCGAGGGAGTCTGGAGGGGTATGACGACCGCAGACGCGACTGGAGAGCCGCCTTTTCGTGCGTCGGCTGCGGTGATGAGGTGGTCTTACTCCTTTCCTATTGTCTCACACTTGGCGGTGAAGACGCGCCGATTAGAAAGGGGAGGCAAGCGCACTCGGTGACGTTCATCAGATGTGGGCACTGCTCGTTTATCGCTTCGACCACACACCGTGTCTGTTCCTTTCTTCCTTCAACCCTTCGCGATCCGCTCTCCGCGTCGTCCGCCGTTCTTCGGGAAAAGGAGCCGCGCGCGTTGTTGGCGCTGACTAAGGGCATCGATTGGCTTGTGCGTGACGATGCAGCTCGCATCGTCACGGTACCAATAGCCTTAGGCTTGGATCGGGAATGGGTGGTTTGTTGTGGTGGACACGAGGGACGGGTAATGCTGTTGTTCTCAAAGATAAGTGAGGGCATGAAAGCGTCAAAGCGATACAATCGGCTTCGTCGGTCGAGTATACTGTTTCCGCACTGTTTTGATAATTTCGTTCTTATCGATGTACGCTGATATTTGTTCTTGCTACCATCATGGTCCACATATCCTTCACGTTCTTCATCCATATTCACTGTCGATCCTGGCCGACAGTCGACTGCTTTGTAGCCCGCCTTTCCATTTTTGCCTCAATGCTGGACGGGGTAGAGGTAGCGTGGGATGAGATATCGATCTCCACACCTAAAGTAATTTGAGAACCGAGGACAGCCACTCCGTCTTCTCATAGAGCTTCTCACCTCTCAGTTTTTCTCCTCCTCCTCCTCCTCCTCCTCCTCCTTCTCCCCTCTTCCTTGAATGGCAACCTCGCAAACTGTGCTCGATGTAGCCCTCGGAATAACGCCCGTCCCCGGTCTATCTGCCGCGTTCACGCTTCTCAAACTGATCGTCTCTGCCATCGAGAAAGTCAAGCAAGGCAAACAACGCCTCATTGTCTTGGCACAGTCTGCTGGACAATTACTCCAAACGCTGAACACAGAATTGAGCCTTGAGCGACTTGTTCAGTCGACGTGCTTGAAGCCACTCGAGGAGCTTCACAGGTAGCGATATCAGTCCACCCAGCAGTTCGACTCAAACACTGCTAATTCTTTAAGTTTACTTGTCGACATCCAAAGCTTCGTCAATGAAGAACAAGGTCGCAAGTTTGTCGTGGCATTTTGGCGGCATGACGATCGTATCGAGAAAATTGACGGGTTCTATCGACAGTTGGATACACTTGCTATTGCTTTTCAGGTACGTACAACTCGTATGCCGGTTCAATAATGTACAGTATCTACAGAAGCAACGATCATTGAATCCTTTGCATCCCTAGATCTCGGCGATGCTGAACATGCATCATATGTTGACGAACCTCCAACCAAGCATCCCCCCTGCGCCGTGCGAGGTGAGTGGTATGCGGCTCGGAAATATCTCTGTGCCGTCATTCACTGAGAGCCCTGGCCCCTCAGACCCCAGAGCTCGAAATCAAATCGGTACCACGACAATCTGTTTCCTTTCATTCGAAGCGCAAAGATAAATATCATTGTTTCACGAATTTCTCGCCTCATCGAACCCTGTATAACGGAAAGGAATACCCGACTTCAGAGCATTTATATCAAGCTTTCAAGGTATGGAAAAGCCTTCATCCTATCCCTTGTTTCCGATGATCAATAGCGTTAATTCAGTACATGGACTATCGACCTGACATCGCCGAAGCCATTCGGACTGTGTCGAAGTCCCGGGATACGGCATTCAAGTACAGCATGGCACGTATTGAACACCAGGATCCCAATTGGGAGAGACTGTGCATCGCAAAGGCATGTAAACTACCATCGGCCGGAATCGGTTTCGTTGAATTTCTGAAGCGTAGATGGAAATTGCTATATGGCACAAATTCTCGCAACATTCGGATATTAAACGAATATTGCTTGACACTGGGGATGCAGAGCTTGTGGTGAGTATCGTGTCTTTGCTTCGCGACTCGTTTCGATTTATCCCAACAGAATACGTCAAAGGATGAGTTTTGGGGTATGGGAAAGAATAAGAAGGGAAGAAACGAGCTGGGGAAGACATTGGAAAGAGTTAGGGCCAGTCTTCGCACAGCATGAGTTTCCTTCAATCGTTGTTGAGCTCAGGATGTGACAGTCATCATGAATCAGTGTTATCCAAAACCTGCATAAATCTTCCGTTCAGTAGCTGTTTCAAACTCCCAAAGAACCAAAGTCGTGGAGACTAATACACTGGCAAATATAAAAATCTGAGTAGTCTAGGACAACAATTTGGTTGCAATTTGCAGTTGCTTCACCGTCTCTTCGTGTAATTCGTGCAAAACATCCTGCAAAAATGTCAGCGTGAACGAGATGCAGGATTCATGAGTGATAACTACGGCTGCTCCTTTGATCTCATTCGTCATCCCAACTCCGCTTCCAGCCCAGACAACAAGCCTGGAAGTATCACTGTCCGATCTCTTGCTTTCCTCGAACTTCTGAATACGTTCCTCAAGCCCAAGTCCAGCTTTCACATCATCGATGATCTTGTTGGAAATCGCGCGTCCATTACAATTTGGCGGCCAGTTGTTGAGTTTGAGCACTTCATCGAACGCCGCCGTCCGAGCCGTCGAATTGTGGTCTGCGTCGAGGAGGGCCTGTTTCTGGGCTGCGCCATACGAACACTCCGGGGTGAAGAGGAAGCGCGTCCCGAGCACAACCCCATCTGCACCCATCGACAGAAGACCCGCGATCTGAGCGCCGGTAGATATGGCTCCAGCAGCCATGATCAGAGGCTTTTCATTAGCCGCCTCGAATTCACGCATCACTGCTGCCAGAAGGATTAAAAGTGGCAAAGCGTCAGCCCCTCCGTGTCCCCCGGCTTCATGCCCTTAATGCTATCGCGTCAGTTTCAGGTTTCATGTCGCAGACAAGATGCGATTCTCCACCTTGCACGACCAAAGCATCCACTTTCTTGGCTGCCGCTATGCGCGCATCTTCCACAGAGCTGACAATGATAAATATGAATATATTGCGGCCTGTTCTTGCGTTGTAGTCGTGGACTTGATTAATATATCTTCCCATATCGACGCCGAAGGCAAACCAAACTGCGACCGGGTTCTGGTCAAGGACCGCAATGAGACAAGGGTCATCTGAAGCCTCTGATTTGTCCAGACACCAGCCGAGAAACCCTACGATTAGGGGAACAGGCTTGTCCTCCGAGATACCGAGGATTTTTCGAACCGTTTGGATCTGCTTTTTCAGTTCTTGCGAAGAGTAATTACCTGTATCCAGATAACTCGTCAAAAAATACTAACTCAGCGCTATTGAAAGGATTCTCACCTGCCCCAATGGCTCCCAGTCCGCCAGCCTTTGTCACCGCAGCAGCTAACTCTGGCGTGGCTATCCCTGCCATGGGAGCAGAAATGATGGGGGAGTTTAGATCTGGCTTCCAGCTCAGCATGCACCGTTGGTTAAGGCACATTTGATACTCACTGAAGCGGGAAGTAAGTTGCGTTTTGATTGGACCCATCTTTGTTTCTAATTTCGCCCGGCAAAGTAGTTCCAACGAAGGGAGGTAGAGGGAAGAAGCAAGGTGTGTAACTGTGACGGCGTGCGTGATGATCATCTTAGTCTGGGGTTCCGAAATGACCGAATGTCGGTTTGAGACTCCCCAACACACCCCAACGCAACAGCACGAGGTGCTGAATCAAAGGACACCAAGAAAGACACGAGAAACAGCATACTTACACGGATTCGAGCTGATACAGATAATATTACAGTGACTTGATACTTGTTGACCCTGAAGCGAAACCATTTGTAAGCTATAACTATCGCTACACACATCTTCACGACGCAAACCGTGCAAGACGAGCAAGGCGCTGTATTCCTGCACAATCAGAATCCAAGAAAGTCTTCGAAGAAAAGGGAACACGAACTAGTGCCTCGAGGGAAAGTGGTTGAACCTCTGCCGTCTGAATCGAAAGCCGGTTCCCAGAAAACTCGTCCTCCTCTTTCTCGTCCTCTTCTGCGTCATCCGTATCGCTTTCAAAATCCTCATTCTCCCCTTCATCCATTGCGTTGTCTTCGTCGCCGCGTTCATCTTCACCTTCCCTGTCATCATCACCCGAATCCACGTCCAAATCATCGGTATCGACCTCCCAATCCAGAGCCATCGGCGTCGCCGCCGCTTCGAAATTCTCCTTCGGCACCTTCCACGGACGCTCACCCTCCTTATAGCGCTGCATTCAATAAAAACGACGCGTCAGCACTCACAAGCAAACCAATAGACAAAGAACAAACGTACATTACGCTCCGTCGGCCGCTCATACGGGATGATATCCTCCCAGTGGCTCCCCTTTTCGAGCATCCCCTCAATCCTTTTCCCCAAAATAACCACCCCACATTCGAAATTCGCTACCTTCTCAAGCCGCACAGTCACATTCTTCTCAGCCTGTACCTTACTCCGTCTTTCCGGCTCGATCTTGCCCCATGCGCCTGCGGAGAAGTTTGCCGAGCCGAGGTACATGTACACTGGGGGCTTGCGGCGATTCGATTTGGTGGCGGAATTGAAAGCGAGGATGATTTTGCTGTGGAATAAACATGGGGGGTCTTTGGAGCGGTAGTGGTGGAAGACTGTCTTAAGATATTCGGCCGAGTTTTCTTCTAGCGCGTTCCAGTCCATGTGACTCGAGATATTGCTCTTGCCCTGCGCAATTGAGTTAATGTACGAATAAATTCAGCCGCATGAACACACCCAGCCAGATGATTCCTGGACATCTTGGTATGTCGGGAAGATTATCTTCAGATTCGGTTTACCTTCGATTGAGTCTCGGAGACCGCCCGAACACGATTCGAGGAAGTTCTTGACGATCCCTTCTCTGTCGAGTAGACCGATAGAGCCTACACATCTAAGGGCACGGGAATCATCAGCAAGACTTTACCATCAGCCAAGCAGGGAACAATACATACATCTCAAACTCCAACCTCTTCGGCGTCCTTTCCTCATTCTTGAATACCTTCTTGTGCAAAACATCGCGCAGCCGAAGCTGGCCATACTTGTATGTATCATCACCGCTGAACGATCCAGGCTTGCTCGTCACTAGATGCACCTGAGCCTGTGAAAAATCAAATTCCCCGGGCATAAAGTGGTCAGAAAGGAAGTCGGTCGGGCATTGCAAGTCTTGAACATGTTGGCGAAGGTGGACTTCGAATCGGGTTTGTTTATAAGAGGCGTTGGAGTACAAACGGGGGAAGTCCTAGAGGCAGAATCGCTGGCGTTCGAGATCTACCGAGAGGGTGCGTGTGGTACTTACCTGGATGTACCATACGTTGTCCCCAAAGACCGTATCGGACTGCATTCTGTTCGCGGAGCAGATGAATAGACTACTCTAAAGAAGGTGGATTCGAACTCACAGGTTGGCCGAAGTAATGACGACGCGCAGAAATTCAGGGTATACGAGAAGCATCCACTTGGTGTGGGCGCAACCGGATTGCATCCTGGGGTAGAAAGCGTGGAAGTTTTCACCGTCTACGAGATAGGAGAATGAGAGAGCAAGACATTGAGCCGAATGAGACGCACACTGTCGACGATAGCCAACTCGAGCAGCGTCGCTCACACGATCAAAGTCGGCGCCCTTCGGAGTCTTGCCCTCGAATCCAGCGAAATTTTTGCCTTGCCCGTCCATGGACAGGTCGCGGCCAATATAGACGTCAACATCGCTTCGATAATGGGTGGTACCTTTGAATGGAAGAAGCTGCGAACGTACATGTCACAGTAAAGGTGGAGACACATACACGGAGAGAAGTCGCACCTGAAACAAGTGGTCATTTTCGATAAAGAACGCAAAAATCATCGCACTATCCAGATACTCTGGGTGAATGAGTTCTTCGAGGGATATTGTGTTGCGAGTATGAGCCTCCTTTCTGCCCGGTGTGCGTGTTATGCGCAGCGCGCCGGTGGGAAAGCGCATACATAGTGGAGGTTTTACTTTGATGCTTCGATCGAGTTTGCGAATTTCCTCTTCAGAAATTGTGTTAGCGAGAGCTCTCGGAAAATAAATAGAAGACATACCCGCTATATCAGCCCGCCTCTTTGCCTTCCGTTCTTCCCAATCCAAGTCTTTCCCTTTGAAAGCCTGAGTTGATGTCCTCTTCTTTCCTCGCGCCGCAGGGAGGTCAGTCGTGTGTGGCACGAGCGGATAGTCGGTATCAATGGGTTCAGAGTTCGCGCCAAAACTTCCTATGACATTCTGAAATGATTTTTGGACGACGGAGGAACTAGCGGCAGGCTTTTCTTCTAAACTCAAAGCGATCGCCCTTTTTGCGAGTGAGACTGAAATGCGGGCATTACAGACGAAGTACTCGGGAGAACGTACATCTCCAGCTCCATCATCTCTTGAGCATCCAAAAGCTCCCCGCTGGACGCGTCCATGCGCGCTGAATGGGAGCGCGTCGTGAGAGACGATGACTCGGAGGAGGCTCTTGTAGTGTTGCCGCGGCTCGGCTTCGGCTAGCTCGGCTCGGCTTTTGATGGCTCTAGAGCCATCACCGCAAAAAGCCGAGCCGAGCTATTTCTGACGGCTGGCTTACGTGGCTTGCGGCTCACCCACGGCTCAGCAATGGCTCAGCAAGCTTTTCACAAAGCTGCAATTTGAGCACCGTATATAGACCGCAGAACATAAAAAAAATACAGACACCCTTTCCAGTCTTTCGAGAATACTCACAGGCTATGTTGACGCTGTCGACACCTGCGAGCCACGTTACTCGGTAAATCTTTATTAAATTTATTTTTAAACACATTTTCTCATGGTGACGAAAGCGCCACAAATGACGGCCCAGAGGTGAAGTCTGGAGGTGAGGGGCATTGGGGGATGGTAGATGTGTATTTAAACCGCATTTGTATCCGTTGGGCAACGGGACCGCAGGTTGAACAAAAATGTGCTCGAGCTGCGGCTGAGCCGGGCTCAAGCCGGCTTGGGCCTGAGCCGAGCCACGTGGAGCCGCCCTTGCAACGGCTGGCTCAGCTCAGCTTAAAATAGCTCAGCTCGGTCGGCTAGCCGGAGCCGAGCCGAGCCGCGGCAACACTAGGCTCTTGCCAAAATGGGACGAGTCGTGATGTGACGTCACACTTTTGCCTTGGCTCCCGACCCTCACCACCTTCAAGTTGGGGAGCGACAGACAGTGAAAAATATCTGGTTGGTCGCCCAACCCATCTCTCAACTATTGTCTCCATCGCTTTCACCGCGTCCGGGTGACTCAAATTTCAATAGGGACGGTCAGGACTCAGAGTAGCATTTTTAGGCGATTTAATGATTATACTTGCCAAGGGTCATTATCGAGGCGCTTTCTTGTCGGCAGCTCTGCGCGCCTCTTCGACTGAGCTGAAAAGGACGAATATGAATAATAAATATGTTGCGCCCCGTCCTCGCGTTATACGCATGGACGTGATCGATATAAGTATCTCCCGAGGTCAACCCCAAACGCAAACCATACCGCAACCGGGTTCTGCTCGAAAACCGCAATCAAACGAGGATCATCCCAGGTCTCCGTTTTATCCAAGCACCAGCCAATAAATCCTACGAACATGCACGGGTTCGTCCTCCTGAATATCGAGACTCTTTCGAACCGCTTGGATCTGTGTCTCCAGCTCCCGCGAAGATTGACTCCCTGCATATAGAAAAATAATGTCGTCGAAGAAAGGCTCCAGGATAAAGACAGCACTCTCTTACCTGTGCCGATCCCACCGAGTCCTCCCACCTCGCTACAGCAACGACGTTCTTCGATCGCCTTTGCTTCCGTTGTTCGTTGTCATTTTGAAACAGGAGCATTGGAACATGTGAAATCATACCAATTTCTTGTTGCTTTGATGACTCTTTTGCCCACCCGCAGGTAGTGCTGCCGAGTGGAGGCAGCTTCGACAGGATACGACGCTTGCTTGTTTTGCCTTGAAAATTGCTGTCGTTATTTTTTTAGCAATGAGTTCACTGAATCTCTTCGACTCACACCAAAACATTGATCGATCTCGATCGAGGCGGAATCAAATTCCACCCAAACACAGTGCCCACGCGATATGATTATCCCAAGCTCGTAACCATCACCATGTGAGCTTTGTTTATAAATCTGTCCTCTGATTTTTTGCATTTCCTTCCTTCCTTTCTGCCACCACGCTGCGCGACCTTTTCTCCTGCGATTCTCTTATCCTTCACACCACAACGCATACAAAATAATAACATACCAATCATGCGCTCCTCGACATTCACGTTCGCTCGCACTTTTGCTATCCTTGTAGTATGTGGGATGCTCTCCGCAGTCGAAGCGCGGGTTATGGTTCGTGTCTTCTTTCTCAAGCTTTTCAGTCGCTGAGCGTATTGGCGCTGCGTTTAGATTCGGCGAACCTTCGCAGCAGCTCAAGATCGTTCCTTCACCTTGGAATTTCTGCCTTGATACCTGATTTCGATTTTGGGAGAGAGATGAAGAAAGGGCGGGCAGCGAACTTCGAGTCGTGACGTCGAGAGAGCAAAATAATTGTACATTTGGGATCAGTGCGAATCCGTACATGCAGTACAACATTGATTTTGTATTCGTAGTATAGTCCGTTTGTCCATGTGAGTGTCTATAGCGTCCAAGGGTCCGATGTGTCGTGTTCATAGCAGTGAAATAGCGTTTCAGCTCGTAAATATTAGTCCGTGGAGCTCGTGGGGTCGTGTGATTATACTGGAATAAATATATCATGGGTCGACTCGAATCTACATGAGTAGGTCAGCTTAATAAACTGAGAAAAGGGATTACGAGTCTACGACGCACCTCATCGATTGGCTCATCCCTCAAGGATGCACGGCGCGACGACGGGGCCCGTGTCGTCGGACGTGGTGAGAAGCCTCCGTGACTTCCTCCAGATTCAAGTCCAATGCGGCAGGTGTGAGTGCCTGTAGCGTGATGAAGGAACTCCATGACCGAGTCCATGTCCACGTCGATGGACTGAAGATGTTCGTGAAAGGGTTCGAGACGTCATTGTCTGCAGGCTCGCCTACGGCGGGGGTAACAACCGTTACCGCAGATACAAGGGGCGTGAAGAAAAGTGCGAAGAGGGGGAAGAGGACGTGAACTTGGAAGTGGCGCATCCTCAGGAAATCTGTGAAAGGGAGGGAGGTCACTCAGATGAAGCGCGTCGCTTTGGGGGGAGACACTGACTAGGGGTATTATCGAGGGGAGAGGGGAAGGTGAGGAAGAGGAAACAGAAGAGAGACGGGGAGGGAAAGTACATATGGAATCTCCGTCTTTTTCTTCATCCGCAGCACGGCGTTTTCGGTCCGCCTCACAGCCTTATGATTGCCGAGCAGCGCCACGTTTTCAACATGGATGATGTCACCGTTGGTTGAATTTTCGGATGGTTGAGCTTTTCGACTTTGGGTTGAAGCTTACATGGATTTGGGGGTAGCTGACAAGGACGGCATATGATATCTTCATTGGACTAGCGCTGTCCATGTACACCGCAATTCACTTCGCCGCACAGCCTTAGACGGGCGTAAATCGCCGCATTTCACTGGCCGCAAAGTGGACCGAAAAATAGAGCTCAGAGTCGGAACCGCCTTCCAAAGCGTTCGTGTGAGAAATAATTGCGGCTTGAGCCAACCAGACCACTGACCAAGACGTTGCCGAGACGCAAGCCCAACTTGAACATTCGGATGACATTGACAGGGACCGGGTTATTTATACTTAGTTGACCGGTTAGCCGGAACAATCCGTGTGAACATCGCTGTCAAGAAACCTGATTGTATCACCTCGCGTGGCCTTTTGTCGTCTACAAGTCGTCTACTTTCTCTGCGATAAAAAAATGCATCCGGCCTTGGACCTCAAGAGCCTCAGGAAGCTCGGCTTTACAGCTCGGGTACGTGAATACCGCTCCACTTCCCCTCTGCTCATCATCCAGCCAGAACATGGCCAACACGATGACCGGCCCAGAACTCCCCTCACCGATGGACCACACTCGTTTTATCGAGTTCATGAGAACTCTTGAGTCTGAGAAAAAAATGGTGGAATTCTTGCCAGTATATTACCACATACTGAACCCGGCACACATCCCCTCTGCCGACACACTGGACGCAGTGGACCCTCTGACTAGGATATCACAATCCATGGTCCTCATGTCCATGGGTCCGTTTTTCGCAATGCCTATTCCACCTGAAGTAGGCCGGGATTTATGGCCACGCGTTTGGGCCTGGATGGTTTTTTTGTACACGTTCGAAGAATTCCTCTGCAAAGAAATGTCTTGGATGACCCAAACGGCCAACGGCCTCTATCCCACTTTCATCAAGTTCTGCTATCAGATGTGGCAATACGCGCCGAATCAGAGGATAATGGCTTCGACGCCTGGATGCGCTGCCGTCGCTGTCCGCGCTTGGGCTTGTTTTTCTGATCGCGAGGACTTCCTAGAACACCGGGAAGAGCTGGGGATGATTCGCCAATTGCTCGTCTCCAGCCACGTGGTCCTGCGTGACGCTCTCGAGCCGTTCAACGGAGACGTCGACAAACTTGCTCGCCTCGTCATGCAGCAGTGCAACATACTCATACGGCACGACGCGAGATCTGGCGCCCCCGTCTTTAATGTCTCTCAAAAGGCGCACGTCTGGCTTATCGAAAACGTCTTCGACATCGTCGCCGCCCTCGATCAAATCAGTACTCGAAACGCCGAAGACCCACGCCGACTCTGCTCCGCCCTCATGCCTCTCGGGTTTCTCGAAACCGTCCTCGCCATCGCCCGCGGCATGGCCAGTCTTCCCAAGCCGCACTCGGAAAACACCGAAATGCTAATCAACAACTGTATCATGTTGCTGGTGACGATCTTCCAAGGACCAGAGGGGAAGGAGTCCCTGCGGATTTCCATCGGATACGGGTTATTGAATGTCATGCTAAGCTGCGCCAAGTGGCCGAAGAACCACCCCGCGCATCTTACGCTATATTTTATCCTGGATACGCTACTTCCGCGGTCGACTGTGTTCTACTACTCCCTCGCCACGCTCGGGCCGGCTCTCGTGGAAGTAGGGGAAAAGAAGGCAGCCGACTTTTCTGATAACACTGTGTACGAGGCTTGGAAGAAATTCTGGGAGCTCGGTCGCGAACGACTTCGGGTTCTGCTTTATTTCGACAGAAAGGAGCGTATCTCGTCTCGTGCGTGTGACAATGTTGAGGTAGCCTATTGCCGTGGCACTTTGCACGTCGACTAATCGTTTTTCCTAAACAGTGCGGCCGCCTGGCTCTGAAGAAAGAATTCAAATGCTGTTCGGGATGCAGCGCATTACTGTACTGTTCTCAAGCATGTCAGATCGCAGATTGGCGCATGGGACATCGGGAATCATGTATCTGGCATCTTTCAAACCGTAACAGTGCGTATTGTGATTTGAAAGCAACTTTTCCTCATTTTCCCCCTCAGATATACGCGTCACATTTAGCCCCAAAGAAATCTCCTTCATGCGTTTCCTTCTTGATCACAACTACTCCATCTACAAGGGCTCCTTCCTACCACATCTCGTCACATGTTGGGCCGTCAACGCCGACGCGACGATTTCTTGCTTATACGACTATTGCGTCGGGAAAGACTCCGTTCCCACTATGACTGCGTCCGACTCCTCACCCGCCTCTAACAACAACCTAGATCAAGAGATGCTGGATTCGCGGTATTACGCGGACATGAGAGAGCGGGTGAGGAGGAGCAAAGGGAGGATGTCGCTGGACGTTATGCGGGTGCCACAGACGGGTGGGCTGGGGTACCGGGACCTGATTGTTCCGTTGAGGAGGGAGACGGGGCGGGTGGATCGGGAGTTGAGAACGTTTGCCGCGAATTTGGACGCAAATTTGACGGGAAGGGCGAGGGGGGAGGTGTTCGGGAAGCTTGAGAGAATATTTAGCGAGGAGGGAATGACGACGAGGTAATTCTGATGTGGTTCTTGCTTCGAGAGTCGTCGATTACCTAGTATGGGATCAATATTGGTAGAGTTTGGATGGAAATCATGAATAATCCGACGAACCTCGGATTTTGTCGAACAAAAATTTTTATGGAGAGATTTTGGAGCTTCGATACACTGCTGGCCCCACAGCGTTTTTTTGGCATCAAATTCTCAATACTTTGTCGAGGGCTGGCGGCCCGACCACCCGAGTCGCGTGGAACACATCAACTTTCGCACGCTGACATTGTCTCCCAGCTCGCCCCATTTTCTAGTCTGTATTTTGCCACGGGGGTGATGCACGGAGGTGGGTATAATGCCGTAATGTACGAATTGGGAAATAGTTCCCACCCGCTATTCACCGTATACCACCACTGTGCCCCCGTCAACTGCTGAGATTTTGGGACATGGCGCTCAAATTAACATAGTCGAACAGGTCCATGAAGTTTGAGTAAGTGATTTCACTCCGTGCGACAGGAATTAGCAATACTGCGGGTGGCCGGCGGCCAACCCACCAAATTCTAATCTCACTCAATTTGGGGCCATTTTCTTCCATTCAAGTGGGTAAAATCATTGTATTGAGTCGTAAAAGGTATCCCGCACAGCAGAGTAGCCAAAAACACGTAGCAGAATGTACAACGACGCGATTGATTCAAATTAATTCCAATCATTACGGCATTAGCCTCACCTCCAATCACGGATGTCAGCAAGTTGACAGACTACATACACCGCAGGTACGAGGACCACTGTATGTAGCGTCTGTTTACAAGAGACTACCCATTTTCCAGTCCTGACTCCCAAAAGTTGCCCATAACATACCCCTGCGCGATGCCTTCGCGGAAAGGTGCATGTGAAGCAGCCTTGATCCAATCTATATCTTGCGACGTCGCTCGCCCTTCCCGCGGACCCTGAGAGGATTCAGAAACATTCGATTTTGTGTTTTGGTCTTCTGAATTTGTTCTGAATTCTAAACGATAACCTGACTGTTCAGGAACGGAATACGACGAGTACGTGAAACAATGACATCAATTGCAAGAGCATCTGACCATTGAGCGAAGCAGGCTGAACGGCTGTTCCATTGAATCGCCGGAGACCGCTCACTGCACGTCTGAATGAGTCTGTAATATGACCGGTACTGAGGTCATCCTCCCTTTACGAATGGATGTATTGAGCCCAAAACTTGCAGCGAACTTGGCGACGGGTCCTCCAAGAGTCATCAATGCTGCTCGCCCTCCGTGTGTATGGCCCAGGCTACAGAGAAAATCAAAAACGGGGTCACGGGTCCCTCGTCACCCGACGCAAATCAGTGCGATTCGCGTTTTCGGCGTTCGGTAAGCGCTTATTTATTCAGAAGCGTCCTTGCGGAACGTTTTCCGATACCTGCCTTTCCCCCGCATGGCTGCCCACCGCCTTCTTCAGTACTCCTCCCCAGCGCTGCTCATTTGCGCAACTGCTGTGTGGGGCTCGCCCGCAAAAGTGGTCAATCCGGTCGTTGCGAAAATTACGGAGTATGGATCCCTCATTGACCCGGGTCTCAATCGCGATTCATGCACATCGACTCTGTGGTCGCCCGCGACTCTGGTGTCGGAACCCGTTGTTGTACGCATCATACCTCCTTCCAACAAACGGTCACCTTCTCACCGAATATATAGTTCTGGATGTGTCGCGACACCCAACAAGTCCTAAAAAACGGCTCCATCGGACACCACCTCGTCGCCAACACCGGTTCATACTCCACCCTGCCCTCCTCCCCTTCCCACCCGAAGCAACTCCGTCTTGCCTCTCCGCAGGGATACGGCGACCCTTTTTACGCCTTCTCAAAAGACCAGTGCCCGGCAGGCGGATGCGGCGACAACGTCTGTGGGCCGGGTATCTGCGGCGACGGCACGCGCTGGGTCGGCTGGCCTGATACGCCTCCGCTCGTTGTCCAGCGCGGTGGTCCTCTTGGGATTTTCCCTGGATGGGTGGATGCGTACGGGTGGATGGCGAAACAGAGATTGACGGGGCTGACGGTCTTGGAAGACGCGGGGAACTCTCTTTTCAAAGTCACCTCGAGATTCCCAGGAGAATCGATCATGGCGAAGACAGAACTCGTCAAGGATGCGTTTTGGACGAAGGACGAAGTGGGGTATGGGACGGCGTGTCATGTTATTCACGGCGGCTATGTGCGTTTCTTGTGTTTGCTATCTGTTCTTAAGGCTAAAACCTCGCTCATTCCAGGCATATCTGTACGGCGGCACGCCGAACGCCAAACTAGCCGTTGCTCGTGTCTCCACGCTTCGTGGTCCCACCGCTTTTGAGAATCGCAAGAATTACGAATTTTATGTTAACGGCAGTACGTCTCCGTATTACCTGCTTCAAGCATTGCTGTCGTTCCATTGCATCCACCTAGATCCATTCTAATTATGCCGTTTGCCAGAATGGACATCTAAAACTCCTCTCGCCTCCGACCCGACCATCATTCTCCCCAACACCAGCCAAAAGCAAGGCACGATCTATTGGTCCCCGAAGTGGCAGGTGCGTTTTGCCTCATATACACTTGCACGCACGCTTACAAGAGCACCACTCTAGTCTTTCGTCTGGGTCGGCGGTGACTCTTTCCCCGATGCCGACGCCTACATCTCAACAGCACCCAATGCGGAAGGGCCTTGGACTGTTCCCAAGGTGCGCTGTATTTCCTTTGTCCCACATGACACAAGTTTTGCATGAACCGACCTATCGTCATTCAGAAATTTTACAGCGGCGTAGTCGGTAATGGCACGCTCCCCGCCTACTCTTCTCTCGCGCACCCGGCTTTGACGGATGGTACGGGGAATTATATCTTCATTGTGCGCGTTCCGCCCCTGTGTTTCGATTTATCTTTTGATCAATGCTCTTCCACAGTCATGGACGAGAACCCACCCAGATCCCGCTACCAACTTCGACGTCTACGACCAGCCGCTTGTTCGCGTTGACTGGGCGTAGGGAGATTAATCGCCAGGATGTGAAGATGGAATGAAACTTGCGATGATTGACGACGATTCCAAGAGAGTACGACTCCCAACACTGACTGATGTTGTATGATGAAGAAAGACAAAAGCAATAAGCTGCACGCAAATGAAATTGCCGGGAATTTAGATAAATGGAATCAAGTAAAGTAGGAAATTGCGCGCCATCGACTAATTAAAACCCAAACCGCCCAAACTCCCTCAACACCTCAACTTGGTTAAGATAATCCGTCTGCTCCCTCTGCCTAGTGTCCGCCTGCACCCCAACATTACCCTCAGCCAACCGTAACACCTGTTTCTTGTCTGCGGTGTATCTCGGCCACGACTTGCCTGGCTCGCCACAGTTGACGAAGGAGATCCAGTGATCTTGGAACGTCGTGAGCAGTTTGTCGCCCTCCTTGATCGGTGGGAATCCCATGTTGAGGTAGTAGAGGTCGACGGAGTGGAAGGCTGGTTGAAGAACGAATTATCAATCAATCGAAAATACGCCACGAAGAGAAGAAGCGGGGTGAAACTCACCACCGAGGAACGACGGCAAGTTCGGAGGCTGCTGGTCGAATTCGTACGCCCACAAATTGCGCTTGGGGGTCTTTGATGCGAGTGCAGAGTCGAGGAAGAGCCTCTGAGGCGCAAGGAAGCCGTAATCCGTCTCGAGCTGCGCTGCGCGGTTGTATAGGCTGCTATTCGACAGCTTGTCGGGGACGTCTGCGTAGAGCGAGACGATTTTGCCGACGGTCTCTTGGGAGACGTTGTGAAAGTTGGTTGCTTGGCCGGAGACGAGGGCACCGAGGTAGATGTCCTCGACGGGAGCGGGCGGTTGAGGGTTGAGGGCAAGGAAGGTGGTGTTGATAATCCTTGGAATGTATCTAGTCAGCGCCTGTCAAGAGAACACGGGGGACCAAGACGCTCACAAGTTGCCTTCGTTCCGAGTGGTCCCGGTCATGACGGGCACATTCAAGAAATCCCCACTCAAAAGTTTGTTTATCGGGAAATCTTCGATCAAAGAGCCCTTTCCACCCTTGCAAGGCGAAGTGCTGAGATTCGGAGTGACGTAGACCCTGTTTGCCAACGGCCAGAATTTCTGTCACATAATTCAAGATCAGAGCTTTCAATGAGATATAAAGATTGTTTCGCACTTACATCGAAAGGCATATTCTGCATACACTCGAAAGATCCCTTGCCCGTTCCGCAGCCCGTCAAGTTGCCTAAGACATCGTACGTACCACCGGGGCGATCATGGTAAGTGCAATCGGGAGTGTTAACCACCAAAGCGCTTCCTGAGGCGGCGATGGCTGCGCGGAAAGTGCGACGGGAGTCGGGGTAGAATAAATGGGTGTGGACGCTGAGTGCGCCTTTGCGAACCCGATATCTCGTTAGCATGGCTGCGAAAAAGGATGGCAGGGAAGAACACGTACCAGCAGATTCGCCTGAGATCGTCACGCGTTGCCCATCACCTCCAAAGGCAGGTGCGTTGTCCTGAATCCAGCGAAGAGCGGTTCGCTGATCTTGGTATCCTACATTTGAAGATGTGGCGGGGACTTGAGCACCTCCGATCTGCAGAGGTGACGTTGATCACTAGATCAGACGAGATCTTAAAGAGGGTATTAGCTGCCACTCACAAAACCAAGGAATCCAAGACGGTAGTTGATTGCGATGTAGATGATCGGCTCATTGGTCGCGACACTACGGCGGACGAGAGAAGTCCCATCCCACTCTGAGCCCGCGCCAGTTGACAAACCACCACCCTGATAACATAAATGAGGACTCTTCGCCGTTCGTGATTGCGAACCATACATACGTGAATGTAAACCAAAATTGGGAGTTTCTTTGCTGAAAACTTCCCGCTCGATGTCTGAGATGGACGCCAGATCTAATATTTTCAAATGTCAGCTTACGAGAACAGAGGGGAACTTGAAGAGGAACACTAACATTGAGGTAGAGACAGTCTTCCGTCGAGTTCTTCCCTTGGATCGGGGGTCCAAACGGCGCACCGGCAACCACAAGTGGAGGAGCCTGAGCACAGTCGTCACCAAACTCGAGCGCGTTTTGTTTTTCCTTGGGAGCTTTCAAGATCGGGGTTGCCTGGGTGAAACGCTTCGGGGGAGCGGCGTAACGGATGCCTTTGAAGACGTCGGTTCCGTCTTGAGCATTATGGGATCCAACATAGGTGCCGGAGGACGTATTAATGACCGGAGCAGTCGAGGCAGATACGATAGTGAAGGCTAAGGAAAGGGCGAGAATGATTGAAGAACGGAAGGAGAGTAGCATCGGAAAGAAAGGAAAGGGAGGCGATGCATTCTTTGAAACTGGCGGGTTTTAAGGCGCATAGAAAGTCACGCCTCCCCGTAGTCAGCCATGAAGAAATTTACCATCACGGTGGTTCTCCGTTGCGGCTGGGTAATCCCATCAGTGGAGGAGTCTGCCAAGACTGTAAGCAATGACGACGGGCTACAGCATTTCGACAGCCTTTCGTCGGCAAAGAAAGCAAAAGAAAGGTTATCAGCGAACACCGTGCACACCGTCCAAATTTTGATCCATGATTCGCGCCGTGCGTAGCACCCTTCGGCGGGGTGTCGACGCCAACCCCTAAGACCTCGTTCACTACGCTTCATGACAGTCATTACCTTCGTGTGCTCAATTCCTGAGAGTTTCTGCAACGGCAATTGTTGATAAGAACGGCTGAGCACTTGGGAAAAATATAAAGCAGTCTGCTTTTGCGTACACGAGCCATTACTCAAGAAGTCGATGAAACGCGTGGAGCAGGCACATCAAACTCTTGATTTACGATGTTTGCGGAATGTATACATACAATTTGAATAGTAACACAGATAAAAAACGCCAAACATCGCGAACTGGAACGCAAAGAATGCGGCGATCAGTGAGATCGAGAACCAACAGGCCGATACAATACGCTTACCTCCCATTCAACCCGCTTTGTTGACCAGTGTGTTCACGATCTCTACCGCGCGCTTAAACTTCGCCTTATCTTCCTCAGTGGGCTTAACCATACTCGTCCCACTCCCGCATCCCTGCGGGCCGCCGTTAGCCCACTCAAGATCCTCGCTGCCCCACATGATGCTCGTATTCAGCCCATAGATGTCCTCGCTCCCCTTCGGATCCTCCATCGGAATCGTCTTCAAGATGCCATGCAGCTCGTCGACGAGCGTGGAGGTGTCGTCGGAGTGATCGAGTGACTTTGGGGCTGCATCTTGAAGACCGGGAGTCCCGTCCTCGCGGCGGGCGGCGGTGATCGCAAGCGTGTTCTGATTGAGCGCCTGGGTGACGGTGAAGACGGCGTCGGGAGTCGGTGGGGCGAAGCCGCCTTTGATTCCTGAATCGCCTTGAGGACTAGCGGGCGAGTGAGAACAAAACAAGGGGACGCACCGTGCTGAAGTCGGAGAAAGTATTCGGAGGGGGCCATGGCAGGGTGCTGGCGATGATGGTGGTAGAGGACAAGGAGATGCGATTACGCAGTGCGATATCGGGTCCAGAAGCCGGAGAGCCTTAATTTGGCAATGCACAGGGTTAGGGTTTCCTTCCGTCTTGAACGACGTCATACTCCGTGGCTGTTCGGGCAAGTATAAAGAGTGGCTCCAGGCTGCGCATTTGTATCACCCACCACGATGTCGCCCCAGCCCGTACAGCACATATCGTCCACAGAGCTCTCTGAACTACCCGCATTCCCACCAGTGGCACACACAAACACGAAATCGCGAATCGTTTCTGAACAGCCCGCTCCCGCACCTATGATGAGCACACGGGAAAGAACGGTGACGGAGGGGAATGCGGAGAGGCTGCGAGGTGGATGTATTCCATGTCCGGGTGAGTGACTGTTTTTTGCTGGGGGGAGAAACCGCGCTGAGCGTCGTATCATAATAGACGGCGGCTGCTGTTTCATCATCCCATTACCGTGTTGCTGTTGATGAAGCCAAGAATTCAGCATAGAGAATAGAAGCATATAATTTGGACACGGACTCACTTTGATAATATCGACTATGTATAATCACCAATCCTTCATGTATCGACGTGTCGCGCTGTATCCGTATGGATCATTTCCTGGAATTGTCTCGTGCATTTTTGGTCTCACCGTTAACCGGATTTCGTTGCTGAGCGCTGAGTGTCGGGGTGAAATATGAGTCGAGGAAGTGGCGGTATGGCATACGGAGTCAAAATACGTGGATAGGAGCATGGCATTACCCAATTGCGGCTAGTTTGAGTGAGTATATAACTTGAGATAGAGAGGGATTTAAAACGAACGGGCTCCAAGCTAGCGGAGTTGAAAGATGCATGGACTCGGGTCAGCAATCCACCAGCCTTGCCATGGAGAATTAATCATCTAATAGCGAGGCAAAGTGTTGTATCTGACTTGCCAGCGCGGTGGACGCTTCAAGATGTTGGTCATTGGACGACTGTCCCATCTATGGAGACCTGATACCGCTAGAACTGAGGGGCAACTGACGGAGTCTGGTTCCCCAGCGGCGAGCCTGGTGGAATTCAGAGCCTGGACGAGGGTATCGCGGACCTAGACCCAACAAAAATCCGAGCCTGAAAAAGGTGACCAAAAGATGAGTGTCATGAGACGTGGTACATAGCGACCGAGGAAAAAATTACTTACGAAGAGCAAGCTGATCGAGAACCTGGAAGAAACGGAAACTCCGATGATTTTCGTTGGGCTAAGCTAACCCATGGGTCTGTAAATCGGCATTAGCATTATCCTCTCGTTCCATTATTTACGAAACGCCTTTCACCCGAATCCACCGACGAGTAAGACAGTAATGCCACTGACTGGCCGAGCCGATACGTGGTTGCAGAACCTTGTGAAGACGCGGGGAAGACGGGTGAAAATGGTTTCGAATGAAGGATTTGTTCAGCGGCGACGGATTACGAGCGCCATCGGCAGCGGGACAGTGCTCTCGTGAGCTCTATAAGTATTGGTGGATTCCGTGGAACTTCTGCCACTGGGCACTCGAGCCGGCGCCGCCAAGAGTATTTCGAAATTTCCGGGTCTTGTTCCGACGAAGAGAAAATCGGGGGATGAGCGCTGAGCGGCCACTTAGTAGAAGGAGACGAGATTGAAGATTAGGTCAAGGTCCGACTCCTTTGTTGGCTTTGTTTGTCGCATCGAGCGCTTTCAGGCGCTTTCTCGACCGTTATAAGAATTTGAAGTCGGAGACTGGCGATCGAATGACCGCTGGGGGTCGCATTTGAACGTTTAAATAGACGTCTTCCAAGGGAGTTGAATTGACTATGCGAAAACGGATCCTGGCTCTCACGAAATCCAAGGACAAGTTGAGGACAAGGTTGAGAAGAAGAGGGTGTGATGTGATGGTAACGTCTAGTCACGCAGTAACAGTCACTGTAACGTGCCTCCTTCCGCGCTTTGATGCCACCGTTGCCACCAGCGGCCAGCCTGAGTCGCTTTCAGCACCATTCAGCTGAGGCAGCTGAAGATGATATCTTGACTACTACCCTCAATATCTGCCTGTGTCTTGAATTTCCGGGGTGTCAACTCATCTTGTTCGTATTGAAATTTACGCAGTGTGGTCCTCAGTCCGAGTCTCCTCGTTGTAGGCGACCGCCGACACTGCCTCGACCCCTGAGAGAATCTGCCTCAGGCACCTAGTTCTCGTCTCTGCTGTCGGAGACAGTGTATACTCACTTTCGGCCAACGTGCGACCTCCAAAAATGGACCAGGCTTTGCTCGCTCAGCGAGTCATGACTCGGACTGCTTTCGGAATGCTTGTCGTCTGGACTCTGTCTGCCATCTTGTCGACCAAAATCTACGCTTCTGAAAAGATAGGCTACCTTACCAACTGGCGGCGACTCTGCGCCGTGAGGAAGACATAGACCCTGGCGATTTCCGAAAGTCGAATTCATGCCTCCGTGGGTTCGCGGATTCTCTCACTCAATTTGTGCCTGTCTTCCGTCATGAACGGGCGAGATGGTCGCGCGGCCTTCGGCGACAGATAGGAAGAGGGTGAGTTTCATCTGTATGACTGGCCCTGTACTAAAAATTCATGAGTATATTGACCGTTGAATTGGACACAACATTGTCACAACAGCAATTCGACCTTTGCCATGAAAATGTCTGGGTATCTATGCAAAATCTCTGATCGGGTCAAAGGTCCTCAGTCTCAAATTATGGCAACGAGTCGACCGTGCCCATATATTCATCTCGCTGTATGAATCGGGATTTCGTGTGTACTTATTCAGATATTCTTTAATACCCTGTGAAGCGGGGAAACTGTGGAGAAATACTCACTTCTGAATCGTCTCGCGCACTCCACAGGTAACAATAAAGGCTATGTCACCAGCATTAGGTACTCTCAATACATCCAGTGTCAATCGTAGTGCAGACAGGAATGATGGTTCAAACAAAATGAACTGCTAGCCTCAGTTCAGCGAAGCTCGGTGAACGGAGATCATAGAGCTTGGCGGGCGATCATCGCACCGACCACGGTTGTTCGACAGGGCGGGAAAAGGCGGGCAACATTATACCGTCATCAAGGGATGGTTGATTCACGCAGGTCGGCCGAGATGGATTTATTTCTGAAGACGTTTTAGGCTTTGATCCAGTGTTGCATTTTCAGGAACAAATCAACTTTTAGTCCACAAAACGCTCTTGGGCAATTACTCGGGACAGCATCCGACAGAACGCATCGAAATAAATGCCTCTCAGTGATACAAGGTGATACAGCATTGAGCCATTTAACTTACTTCCGTCGGCCATACGTATCCTTATCATGTACACACAGCCGATCGACAGCAAGAATATTCACGGCGAACTGATCCTTGTCCCGCCGCAGCACGGCGAAAAATCAGAAACCAACCGCACTGCGAATAAAAAATAGCTTCAACAAGCATCGAAGTTGTGCTATTCCATGTTATGCTGGAGCGTAGGTAGCATCCATGCTCGACGGATGGAAGAAGCGGGAGAATTCGCTGAAGGTTCTCCAGGGCCATCGAAGATTGACGCACCGAAGTCTACCGGAGAAGTCACACCCTCGGAATGCCTTTCGCATCCATCACGTCCCCTCGTCGCTTGAGGGTGTCAGCGATACAGCGTCATGGTTCCTGACTCGGTTCCCAGGTAAACGGCCGTAATCACCAATGCTTGCTCTTGTCTGCATTGCTTACTTTCTGACTGTTTGGCTGACAAAGTACCCTCTCTACCGAACTCTGAGTTCTATTCGTCCTCAACTGATGTTGCTCTGATGGGGATTAGGTTAATCGGGGCAAAAATTATTTCACTTTTATGTTGGGGGGTGCAGAACAGAGCGGAATTGATGTGGAACCACTGCAATGAAATTGCCTCGCATACAATGATAGCGGTATGCATCCAGTCGCCGCACGTTCAACCACTGAGTCGATAATTCTCAGACCACATCCAATGTCGGTGTTCCGAGGGCAAATGCCGATGCTCGCTCATGTCATGGGAAATTATTTCTTCATGACTGTCTGCACGGTCCTGGCTCAAATAAGCGAGTCCCCGGCGGACTACTGACAGATGAAGAAAAATCATTCCGGACGGATTACGATCGGTACAATTTACTTCCGTAGTGAAAGGGTTTTGCAGCCCTCCGAGTAAAATCTCCAGAAGGGCACATGCGTTCTGGAAGCATATGGATTGTTGCCAATCCTACGCTATCCTACGACAATGTGGCGCATGAACTGAAACTGAGTCGTGTCCAGATGCTGAGATTAGATAAGATTGGCAATTGCCGGCTGCGTACCCAATCACAGCCTCCGGAGCTATCTGATAAACATGACAAGGGTTTGATTTCCCATGGAAGAAAGTCAGTCAGCACGGCGATTGGCATTCAATGAGTTGCGTGGCAGAGTGTGCCGCTTCCGAGTCGACTCCGGGATTTGCACAGCGTGGTCCGAAGCTCGTCAGCGAAGAAGTATGGCAAGAAAATCACCCGTTCTGTCCCGAATACTTCTGGTGGGGTATTGTTTTCGTTGGTCGACATCGCTGAAACAAAGAGGTTTGGTTTCCTTGCATTCATGTGCAGAAAAAAGTATCCTGGTCCCACCAGCTCGGGCGCTCGGCTTATTATTAATACGCTTCGAATCGGCGATATGGGTGTGTCAATGCGCTTACTCCGTCGAATTAGGTGTAGTCTTTGGTTACCTTTTGGTTTCCTTCGCTCTGTCGGAGCAATTGTCCGCAGCATACAGCTTCATTGTCTTGGGACTGTGCAATGTCGAGTACGTGGCCGTCGGGCAAAATCAGATGCTAGAACTCTCTTATTCTAATCAGGAATCCTTTGGTCGTACCTTGACAGTGATTCTATAGTTAACATCGCCTCAATGTGTGGATAAAGACTCTGGTGGCAGGTCACCGCAGGTGCTATTCTCCATGAGGCCTTACTGCGAATAGTAGCCCCTAAAACCTCTTCAAACTGCGCGGCAAATATTGATGGCTGCTGGTGCCTCAGAAAGTTGGAAGTACCAATATCCCCGAAAGAACCATCAATTGAGAACCTGAATGGTAGAATTGACCACGCGGTACTGCTTTGGTGAGCTCTGCGAGTACTGCCCAATGGAAGAACGGGCAAACAGCGCCGCAGTTCGTATTTCGTCCAAGACGATGCCGTTGGATCAACGATCCGATGCAAGATGAAACGTACTGTAGCTCAAAGTCTTGTAGTAAGCTTGCTCCGTTGCAAGTGCAATCCTACTCGACTACTTGTAGGAATTTTGAAACCATCGTACTGGCGGCAGGGTTGAAGCTTCCGTTTTGAGTTCTATTAGTTCAACTCGGATCAGTACGGAGTTGATCGATCTGTTTGATGAACGGGGAACACAAGGGTGTCACTTGTGACACCTCTGGTTTCCAAGTCCGTCGTTATTGTGTCGTTAGGCTGGACGGGGACCGACTTTCATGTGCAGCAGAAGTTTTGCTGGGTGGATCTCCGCCAAAAGGTAATGCTCACTCTGATTCTTACGCCCTTTGAAGTGGTTTCCTTGACTAAATCTACCAAGGAACGATTCATGACAATGGATTACAATTGGTTGACAATTGGTCGTAATTCAATCTCTAACAGGTTGTCACTTTCGCTTGAAACTGCCATGTATTCCCAATTAAAAACTTCAACAAATTACACTAATAGCAGACATCTGGACTTGACAGCCGCGGCTCTGTAACAAGGTAAGATTGAACGAGAAATGAGTGGTGCCGCGCTTACAGAGCTCTAAATGCCAGGTCCAGTGGGCTCCACGATCGTGGTGGTAGGCTCCGCAGTCCAGGTTGTAGTGCTAGTCGCAGTGACGATGAATGGCGGCACGTCGGTCAGGGTCTTGAAAACTCTGGTGGCCGTGAAAACGGGACGATGCTGGGCAGCCTGTATCACGCAGTCAGACAAAGACCGTTGGAAAGACGCCTGGAGATTCTCACAGCGACGGCAGCGACCAGCAGGGCAACGATGGAGAGGGTGGATTTGAACAACATTATGGTGAGTGATTCGGGGGAAATTCTCCGGGGTGGATTCGTTTCGTTTCTGACTGCGTCTCACTTATAACTCGTAGGTAATCGCCATCAAAATGCCTCACTCATCTCGCCGCCCTGGGATGATGCCACAATGTCTAATTATTCTCGGACAAGATCTCCAGATTCGAGCTAGTTGCTCAAACTTGATTGGGATCAAGTCCCCTCGCCCGACAACCGTGGGTTGGGTTCTCAACTTTTTTAGACCATCCGTCTATCCGACAGTGCCCGCAGTACGCGTAAGCGCACATGGTAGGCCGGGATCTGCTTCAGATATCGATACGTACCTGATATCTCCTTGGTGCAGACGGTACCGCGGTGTTGACAAGGGTATCTTGACAAGTTGAAGTTGGATTGGATCAAGCATAAAAGCCTCCCCCGAAATAGTTTCACCCCCCATCGACCTCCTCGACAGGTCCTCCCTCATCATGGCGTTCCCTAGTGCTATTCTTCTCTCTCTAATTTCTTCGGTGGCGGCGGTTATGGTTGGCCCCACTGCCGATATTGTATGTTCGCCTTGAACTTGCGGTCCCGACGCTGCTCATAGTTTTCGTAGACCATTTCGAATGCGGTTGTTGCGCCCGACGGTTTCTCCCGCTCGTGCGTTTCGTCTGAAACTCCGTGAACGCAATCTCACTCTCCAACCTCAGCGCCGTGCTCGCAAACGGCATCCTTCCTGGTCCCACCATCCGCGCCAACAAGGGCGAGACTTTCAACCTGAATGTTATCGACGAGCTCACCGATAATACTATGCTGCGGAGCACCAGTATTGTACGTCTCCTCCTCCACTCCCTCTTGATCCGCAGCACAACTCGCTCAACTCCCATTGCAGCACTGGTCTGTTTTCCCACTGATTTAATTTTCTGTACGCTCAAGCTTCTCTGAAGGCACGGATTCTTCCAGAAGAATAACAGCTGGGCTGACGGGTGAATTCTTCGTTCTTTTCATCTATTATTTGGCATCCATATTAATTCTCGCGACAGACCGGCGTTCGTGAACCAATGCCCGATCGCGGCGAACCACAGTTTTTTATATGTGCGTCCAGTTCTCTTCTCTTCTCGGTGATCATCGAATCGGGAGTTGCTTTGCTGACGGAGCGAATTAACCAATATATATAGACTTTCCCGACCGCCGACCAGACGGGCACGTTCTGGTATCACAGTCATCTTTGTGAGTTTTGAGTCGCGCCCCGTTGAAGTATAATGACACTCATTGTCTTGGGTTTCAGCGACTCAATATTGTCCGTCTGATTTCTCTGCGTTAACGGGGTTTGATTCCTAAGTAATTATAATACAGGCGATGGATTGCGTGGAGTCATGGTCGTCTACGATCCCAATGACCCGAACAAGTCGTTATACGGTGAGTCCGCCAATCTCCTCACATTCCTCCCCACCGTTTGAATAAATACTTAATGAATTCCCGTCAACAGACGTCGACGACGATACCACCATCATTACTCTGACAGACTGGTACCACGGCCCCGCGCAGACTTTGGGCGCTATTCCGGTAAGCGCCGGACTATTCCTATTCATTCCGTTGCCTGCAGTTTTACTGATACATTTCTTTTTTGCGTTTGTAGACGTTGATCTCGACGCTCATTAACGGGTTGGGCCGATATGCGGGCGGTGTATGTCTCTTTGTCTCTCTCTCAACTACTCGTCGCTGATCCGCTTTTTTTTTTTTCAGCCGACCTCGCAGCTTGCGGTTATTAGCGTTACGCAGAATAAGCGTTACAGGTATGCGTTACAATTTGCGCTGCCTATTTCCGAGTCGGTGGCTGATTTGTTCGGCAGGATGCGTCTGGTGTCGCTCTCCTGCGACCCGAACTGGATCTTCAGCATCGACGGACACAGCATGACTATCATCGAAGTCGATAGTGTGGCCCATAAGCCGCTCACTGTTGATTCGATTCAGATTTGTGCGTCTCCTCCCTCTTCCTCCTCCTCCCTCTTCATTCATCTATTTACCTATCTATGTGGTTCCAGACGCCGGCCAACGCTACTCATTCATCCTCAACGCCAACCAATCCGTCTCGAACTACTGGATCCGCACCGTCGCGAACGGCGGCACCGCGGGTTTCGACAATGGGATTAATTCGGCGATTCTGAGATACGTTGGGGCGCCCGTGCAGGATCCTACGACGCCGCTTGTGACCTCGACGAATCCCTTGGTGGAGACGAATTTGCATCCTGCTGCGGGGTCGCCTCCAGTTCCCGGGTCCGCGGTGCCTGGGTGGGTTTTTGGTTTCGAGTTCTGTGAATCAGGTTTTGTCTGACTTCTTTTTGCAGCGGTGTTGATAAGCCGATTAATATCGCGATTACTTTGGACTTTACCACGTTGAAGTTCTTTATTAATGGATTTGTAGGCGTTTTTCTCCTTCTTTTCTAATGGTTCGAGGTGATTGAGCGATGTTTGATTATAGGAATTTGTGCCGCCCACTGCGCCTGTGCTGTTGCAGATTCTCAGCGGAGCGCAGAATGCGCAGGATCTGCTGCCTAGTGGCAGTGTCTATACGCTTCCTCCTAATGCTGTGGTTGAGGTGGGCTTTTTATTTTGGCGGATGGAGTTTTCTTTTGGTTGCTGATATTTGACGGATGCGCAGCTGACGATTCCCGGCGGGACTCCTGGCGCTCCCCATCCTTTCCATTTGCACGGGGTATGTTTTCTTCTCTTCCCTTCAAAACAGCAACACGAAAAGAATATATGCTGACACTGGGATATGTAGCACAACTTCCACGTCGTGCGCAGCGCCGGATCAAGCACATACAACTTCATCGACCCGCCGATTCGTGATGTCGTTAACACGGGTACTAGCACCAGGTATGTCTTTCTTCTTTCGCTGTAACCGGCGTTACTCACCGCCCTTTAGCGACAACACCACCATCCGTTTCGTCACCGACAACGCTGGCCCGTGAGTTTTACTGTTTATCTTCTCGAGCGACTGGACGCTGACCATGGTCGATAGTTGGTTCTTGCACTGTACGCTCTTCCCTACGCTATCGCTCCAAGTTACACGGATACTAATGCGTTTCGATAGGCCATATTGACTTCCACTTGGAAATGTTAGAGGAGATTTTCATTTCGTGGCTGATTCCGGGTTTCTGACAATTTTTTTTGATACAGCGGCCTTGCCATCGTGTTTGCGGAAGACACTGGAACGATCTCGCACTCGACTCACCCTCGTATGTTTTTTTTGGCTACTTTGATGACTCTCGTCTGACCTAATCGAAGCCGCCTGGGACCAACTCTGCCCGATCTACGACTCGCTGACTCCGGACCAGCTTTGAGTCACTCAATCGACTAGTCGAATCAAGGCCTCACATAAAGATGGAGGCATAAACAATCCGTTCTTTTGGGTTATCTGGTGCTTGGATAGAGGTAGAATAACCTTGGAGTAAATTGGAAGGAGTAATTACTGCTAATAGCGAACGCTTGAAGTGTATATATCGCGAAGTACAATTCGAGAATTTATTGCAAAAAGTTCTGTCCTGTTTACCGCAAATTTCACCGTCATGAATGCCCAAACTCGATATTTGTCATTGGCCATCATATGTTGATTGGAACGTGACCGTGTCTTGATGTGTTCCTCACAACCTCGACTTGACCTCGACCTCAATGTTCTCCACCGACGACAAGCTGCTATCTGAACCCAGCGATACTACTTCTCATGCATCAAGATGTGCAAACTGTCTATGTTAGGGTAATTCGGAGACACTTCGACTGTCTACGGAAAACAAAGAAGATCCCATCGTGACGAAAAAGCTTCGTACTTCGACGTAGCTAGCATGGCTCTGAGTTGAACAAATGGGCAGGGATCACCTCATGTTGCGTGTCTGAGTGAGCGGTTTGTATCACCTCTTTTCATGCCGCTTGAAGTATTGAAGGAGAGTTGTCGACGCTGCTCGTTGAACGAGGCGGGACGATATTTGGATCCTGACGTGCGTACGATCCCAGCCTCATTTCCATATCTGACGCTTCATACGGGCGTTATAGACGACAACGACTGCCTTCGTCTCGATAACTACTGCTCTTCGTGCGCCAAGATGTGCAAAGGCGGCTCTAAGTGGCTAAAAACAAGAGAAATTGTATGAAGAAGCCTCTGGAGTCGACGTATCCGGGGCTCAACATGAGACGCTCTAGACGAAGTGAGTTTCTACCAGCACTTGCTTTCTTCTTCAAAGTATTGAAGCAGATGCCGATCTCGTCAAAGGAGGTGCTAGTGCATCTAAATCCCGCATCCAGCCTTACAGACCCGGTCGTCCTTGATGAGCCTTCCTCTGACACGCTGGTAAAGCCACTGGCAGGGTATGTTCCCAATCAGACGTCTTCAAGAGGTGAGATTTGGAGGAAGGCAGGACGATATAAGGTTTCCTTACGTGCGTACGCTCTGCAACTCCGAGTCTCTTTCATGTACTCAGTGCTTCGTATGTGGCTTTGTAGATGCCACCGGTGAGGGCCGTTGCTTGGGTAGACGCGCATATGCATCCTCGCGCCAACGCCGGGACCAAGCCTTGGGCGATAAAGCTGGGCTTCCCGGCTCTGCCACCCTCGCCTCCATCGAGTCCTGAGCGGCTAAGATCACAATTGACGGCGAGCTGAGATGCAGCGGATGCGGCTCGAAGACCCCCAGCGCTGTGAATATGATGATCCTTTGCGTCGTTTGTGGGGTCTTGGTCTCATCGAAAGCAGCTTTCAACGCCGCGTGGTCTCCCTTTGAGCTTGCATCACTCATCCTCATCATCATCCCTCACCTCTGTCCGCCTATCTCAGTCGTGCAGGGGAGACGACGACGGACGGTTCGGCGCTTTCACGCTCAACTATCGAATGCGCTGCATGGCGTCCCCTCTCCGCTCCGCATGCTCTTGTCATCCCTTCTTCGATGCATGGAGATGGCGATGTGCTTTCGACTTCATCGCCGCCGTCACAGGCAGAAAGAAGGGGTGCGATTGCGATGGGCCACAGAATATATACTCGTCTACCATTGAATGCTGATCATATGGACTACGACCCGGCCTTGTCATTCCCCTCCCGCACCCTCTCCTTCTACCTCACCCCTACCTCGAAGCTCGAGGTTCTCGCCGCTGACGCCATGTTCGCCCATGCGCCAGCAGCCAGCGCCCCAGCTATAGCGAATGCACATGTTCTCGGGAAGTGGGAGTGGAGTGGAGTGGAAGCAGGCCTCGCATTGACCTGCTTGTCTGATGCCCCTCGCGTCTACATACTCAGCACATCGCTGACGGCCACCCGCGCACGCGTGTCGACATGGCTCTCCCGCGCTTCCGCTTCGGTATTGTCCTCGCCGACAATTTCGTGGCTCTTCCTGTCGTCACGGGATGCTTCTACTTTGCCTTTGCCGTGTCCCTTCGGTGCCGTGGGTGACAATATCGATGACTTTGGGGTTGGGTCTCCGCCAGCGTCGCACTGCCTCCAGCAACTCGTTCTTCCATCGCAACAACTTCTACTCCCCGCTCACCGCTCACCCTCAACGTCGCAATGACGATCACGGAAAACGGGGTCAACGTGTGTCATTCCTCAACGTTGTCGCTTCGTCGTCGGGTTCCGGGTTCATCTAGTGGAGAGGCAAGGTCTTGATGATGCGGGGGATCGAGGTCCTCTTCGTCTCGCCCTCCGCCTAGCCTTGACAGTGGTGTCGGGCATTGTGTATTGTCGGCGGGTGAATGGGATCGACGAGGTGTACGCCTGGTAGCGGGTAGAGCGACGTGGATCTTCGGTGAGGGGACCAAGCCCTGGACGTGAAGCCTCGAGAGTTCGCGTGGCTACGGCACCCTCATTTCTCGCCTCAGCACCATCGAGACGAGCTCAGAGCTCAGATCCAGCCCAACACACTAGCATATCCTCATTCTCCTTCGACCCGTTACCCTCTCAGCTTACTTCGGCCGACTTCGCAGTCATATATACCTCCCCTCCGGGCCTTCAATCCATTCCAATTGTACATGTGGGCGGCGATACGACGTGGACGAGACCTACTATGCCATACTCCGTCAGCAGCTCCGGCCTCGCTAAGCTATTGAATGCGTTGCCATCACGTACTCGAGGGAGGAGGGGGATACAGGAAGGTCATCGATAGCGACCCGCCTGTTAGTGCTGCGGCCCCGCTTGCCCTGATACACCCACCTTCCCGCCATCTCATCGCAAGCGCTCGACAACGAGTCAATGCGACTGCTACTATGTCGACTTTACGGGTTTTCTGCTCACCCTCACGACGCTCGCCTCTACATACATACATACTCACTACGCTCTCATGGCGGCCTGCGCGACGTGTAGACATCGTGTCCTCTCGCCTTCCGACATACTGGAGCGCAGTCCTAGCTTGGACCGAGTAGATACCGTCCGACACCAGGCTAGTGTCGTGGCTTTGACCCAGTTATGCGGATGCGGGGGATGGATGTATGGCCGAGAAGGACCGTCGGAATCAGGAACCACCGTGTCTCCCCTTCGACTTGTGTTGTGTGGGCTATGTCTCTCGGCGCGCCTCAACCAACTAATTCTCTGTAAGCTTGTCTCGCCCCAGCATCTTCTGCTTCCGCTGATATCCCTTCGCCTACCTAGATCTGAGTGTCGCATGGCCGCAGTCCGGTATCTACATACCCCGCCCAACGGATTACGCCCCTGCCCCTCTCGCTCCTCCCTCATCCTCAACGCCGCGATGACGGGCTGGTATTTGGAGTAACGGTCTGTTCTGCCCATGCGTCATTGACGAGCGGTATCACTTGGTCGGTTTTGTGCGGCCGATACTGCAGTGGGTATGGTGCTTGCGCGGCTCTTCCCTCCCTCCTCGCCCTCGACCGTGGCGATCAGCGAGACGGGACTTCGTGCACTCCCATCCCCGCGCTCGGGCTCTTCCCTTCGACCCATATCGTGCGGCATGCGTCACCCGGCATACGTACCCCCACGATCTTTCTTCGGGGCTGGCCCCTGCGTCTACCTCGGCTCCAGGAGCTTCTACTCTCAGCTCCCGCAATTCCTGCCCTCGCTCACCCCTCATCCTCGAAGCCGCGATGCAGAGCTGGTATATGGAGTAGGGTAGAGGTATACAGTGTCCTGCCCATGAATCATTGACGAACGCTTTTCCTGGGTCGCTTTGGTCGGGTCGATATACTGCAGAGGATGCTTGCGCCGCTCTTCCCTGTCGACTTTTTCGACCTTGACCCTCGACGATGACGGTGGCTGCGAATGGGTCATTGCCAGCGGGGTCAGTGGGGCCGTGGCGATGAGAGAGGTGGTGGTCTTGCCAGGTTTCGAAGGCGGGAATACGGGTCCAGGGCGGATGTGAGCTTGTGGTGAGGTAGGCGACGCTATGACTGGTTCCAGGGAAGGCGGCACTTCGGGCGGATCATGAGCGAAGTCCGGGACGGGGAAGGTGTAAGCGACGAGGATGACGGTGTCTAATGAACGACAACGATCGGTGGAATCTCTGAGGGGGGTCTGTACCTTGCGTCGCGTCTTGAGAGGAGGGCGAGGGTATGGGGTATGGGAGCCGGAGCGTATAGCTGGGGAAGTATGCCCTGGCGTTGTTTTGGATGGATGACCTTGGGATGACCTCGCTTTGTGGATGCAGCGACCTGTGATGATATCCGTGTCCGCCTTCCTGGTGTCGCTCATGTACTTCAATGCGCGTATGACGGTAAAGACGGGATACATGCTTGCCATGAGGACGGACGGAGCGTGTGGCTCGTCCGTGCGCTGTCGTTGCCGATTTCGGTGCCGGGTGCGGCGGGACTTTGTGAATCGTATCCAGGGAGGGTGAGGCGGTAGGCGAAGGGCAATCTGTTCCTTCCGTCGCGTCTTGAGAGGAGGGCTCGAGCCTTGAGGGTCTGGATATGGGAGCTAGGGAGTCTCGTTGGGAGGGCAGAAGCATGACCTCGCTTCGCTTGGAGGATGCCTTTGCTTGAGGATCCTGTCTCGAGAATGCAGCGCCTGGTGATCATATGCATATCGGGGTCTTCACTCTCCCCGCCTTCCTGATGACGCTCGTGTCCTTGGATGCCTGTGTATGCCGGGAGGAGGGGATACAGGCTTGCCACGAGGACGGATGAAGCGTGGAGATTGTCCGCGCGCCGTCTTTGCCCGCCATCGGTGCGGATCCTCCGTATCTCGGTCCTCGTTCGTCCGGGACGTCCCTCATTCACCACCGCCCTCGATAGACATGTCATCTCTTTAGGCTGTGCGCATGGATCGTTGCTGATTACTCCTCCTCCTCCTCGGGCGTGAGGCTGAGGGCCGATGCCTCGCTGAGGGGCCAGAAGCAACGCCGTGGGCTCTCGCCTATACGCTGCATGACTATCCGATAGTAGTACTGTATCGCTTTGGGCCCTTCGCCCTCTCTATCGTCGCGCATCAGCGCATACTTCCCGTTGTCTGTAAGTATGTTACTAGCTCGGCATCTTAATCAGCGTGCAGAAGGCTGTCGGCTGAGCTTTGTACGCGTCAAGTTAAAAAAAAGCGGAGCTTCCTCGATACGTATAAGTGCTGCTACTGACGCAAGCAGTTCAGGTCTTACGATGATTTCCTTCGCAACTCTCAACGGCCTCTCGATGCTGGCGAATTTGATTCTTCTCGCCGCAGCTCAGTCACAACAAGCCTTCCAGTTCACAACGGACCACGCCTCAGTAAATGCTGAATGGACAACATTTACCCGAAAAATTCAAGGAGTAGCAGTCATCGGTGCCGGACCCTCTGGTCTCCAAGCAGCGACACATCTCCTGGCTGCAAATTTGGCCGTCCGACTTTTCGAGCGCGCTCCCGCTCCAGGCGGCCAATGGTTTCACACTGAGGAGACTCCGGTGCGAGAGCAGTATCCGTGCGTTGATTGTTTCTTTTCTTACTCTTTTGTTTCTGAATCGAATGTATACCAGGGAAACAGATGCACGAGATACCGAAATCCCTCCTGAGAATGTGCCCGCGACAAAATACTACGAAGAGGGAGACGGTGGTGTCAGCCTCGACGAAAGATGGCGCGAGCATTGGCATCCACGCCCGGTGTGGTACGATTTGATTGCTAATTCGCCTGCGGTAATGTTCGTCAAACATTCTGGGGTACAACTAATCGAGTCTTCAGGATAAGACGAGACTTCCGGGTGTGCAATATGCTCCTGACGCGGTATTGATTCATTCCTTCTGGACCCTCAGGCAAGGCTAACAACGTTGTAGCCTTGGGAGGTATCTGTGCATGACGTCCAGCGGAACGTTCGCGCATACGCTTCACTCCACGGCCTCAACTCGAACGATAACCCCATCTCGTCGCACTCTCCCCCAATTACGTCCTACGCCACACGCGTCGAATCAATACACAAGTGTAATGAAACTGATACGTGGACGCTCAAGCTTCGTAGGCTAGAATGGCTTCCCGAATCGAAACGCCTCAACGCCGAATGGTGGACCGAGGAGTTCGACGCAGTCGTCGTTGCCTCTGGAGCGTTCACCGAGGCCAAAGTCCCTCAAATTAAGGACATTGGCAATTGGAGCAAGGCAAAGAAAGATGGGAAGTATAGCATCTATCACGCGCAGTCGTATCGGCATCCAGAGCCATATACTGGAAAGGTGAGTAAGTTCTTGCGCATTTCGTTCTAATCGCACGAATCTCATTCGGAAGCAAGACAGTACTTATCGTTGGAGCATCCGTAACAGCGACCTATCTAGCTCGCTCGATCGCTCCGTTCGCTGGACGGCTGATTTGCAGCGTTAGGGTGGGGCTCATACTCGGCTCACTCTATCACAATTCGCCTCATTATTGTTTTTGTTTGGTTCTAGCCAAATCAATATCGAGATGCCTTGGGGTGGGATATTTTGTTCCGGTTTCCCGAAAAAGCGGACATGATTCCAGAGATCGAGTCTTTCGAGCCACTTGGTGAATTTACCACCGGTATCAAGGGGGCAGAATCAACCTGGTCAATGGATCAGCAATTACTGGGATCGATGAGGTATGATGTTGTATCTTCTTTCAAGTAACTCTATGGGGGCCTACATTTCTTTTCCGTTTTTAGGTTATTCTTGCCACAGGATATAATACCGAAACCTTTCTCCCAGATTTGTGAGTTCAACAACGACCGCTTTTCTTTTCTATTACGTTAAGAATGCTGACTATAAACACAAACCTCGTCCTCCGAATAGTGTATACTGGACGGGGCACTACACACTCCGCAAAATTGAAACTTTCTGTGATACCAGTACAATGCTTTCTGGAGCACTTTCTGGTGCGCAGAAATCATTACTTTCGGCATCGCTTTCTGTCGTGCCGAAACTTTTGCTTTCTGTTCCATTTACTGAAAAGACAGTATTCAAGCTTTACTGGTAAGCTTTCTATCATAAATGTAAACAATGTTTACTGCAAAGTATACTGGTATCACAGAAAGTTTCAATTTTGCGGAGTGACATGGACGACCCGACTCTGCAGTAACCATAGAAAGTTTGATTAATCAATCCTGGTATAGGCCGAAAATCAGGTTTAAGCATTGTTTGTTTAAACAGCTCATACTGCGCCCAGGGCATCCTGTACCTGATAGGGCTGGTGTGTTGAATGTTTAATCATTGCTTAACAAAACCAGACAAACTATATTCAATGCGTTGGATCGGTCAAATATATTTACCTTCTCTATCTAAAACAGTGTTTATCAACTGTTTAACGAAACAGTTTAACCACTGTTCAACAAAACAATTTCATCAGTGTTCAACGGATGTTTAACAAATCAGCAGATGCGACTGTCGAAGTGAGAAAAAATGAGAACATACCTATATGCAGAAGTTCACGGGAGTTCACCGTGAACTTGGTGAACCTCGTGAACTTGCTGAACTTCTGGTGAACGCCCGTAAACAAAGCGTAAACAGTGATGAATGTGACAAAGAGTAACAATCAGTCACAACCTCTCTTGCCTCCGCCCGGTACGTCCCACTCAATGCTGCTGCCCTTGTGAGTGCCCGCCTAGCGCCAAATCGATATATGTTAACGATAAACCCTTACAGACTACATTCTAACTATCTTCAGCCGCTCCAATGGCCTCATACCCCCACGAATTCATCAACTGTCCAGGCATCCCCCACCGAGGAATCGTCTGCACCAACCGCATACCGCCTGTGCTGATCTGCTCGGGAAGGAACGAGCCTTACCACCGGGATCTTCGTTTCAACGCTGTAAGTTTCTCTTTGGTTTCTTTTCTCTATTTCATTGCGTCCTAGTGCGATGAATGCGGGCACTTCAAATGGCTCGACCCCGAGCTTTGGGCCGCCGCGGAGCGTCGAAAGTCGCAAGGACCTGCCTATGGAGCACCGCCAGACCTTCCCCCGAACAATCCGCCGAGCCCCAACTTCACGCTCGACCCCGCCCTTGCGTACCCGCCATCCCAATATCTTCCCCCTCCACCATCTCAACTCCCAGCGCTTCCGCCCTCTCAGCTCTATCCGCCTCCGCCCCCTCCATCGCAGCCTCGCATCCCTTCGTCATCGGCGTCGCTTGCCCGACCGGTCCCCTCGCAGTCTTCGCGCAAAGGTCCATGCAGCGCGAAGGGGTGCACGCGCAAGGAGGGCTCGGCTGAATGCAGCTTCAGGATGTGTAAACCCTGCTGTCAAGGCCAGGGCAAAGGTTGCAGGTCCACCAGCCATCGCCCTCGAAGCTCGACAGCCCTTCCCTCCCTCCTGACGACCCCACTGCTTTATCTCGCCCCCCGCCTATATTCTCGTACCAAGACCAACCCCCCGCCGCAGTACCGTCCACGCAGCCGAAGGTTTACAAAACCTCGATGTCTACCGAGTTCGCCAAACAATACAACGCCAATCACGAAGCGCATGCTCAGCGAAAGGCGGCGGAGCAGCTTCGCCGCGAGCAGGAGAAGCAATACGAGCATCAGATTCGTGTTTATTTCTGGACAAAGGTGCGCCTAAATCTATCCTTATCTTGTTTCCTTCTCACTCTATTCACAAAGGACGGTGACGAGCCACAGAGTGCACGCGAACAGGGCATCGCGACGTGGCCCAAGCTCAATCTCATCAACCATCCGAAGCTCCTTCAGAAACTAGCGCTCACCGACGGCAACGAGATCGACATTTACGACTTTGACAGCGGCTGCTTCAGTCGGGAAGACATCGACCACGTCCTGGAGGTTCCCCGGAGCAAAACCCTCCTCATGCGGCATGTCGGTGTCCGCGACTGCCCTCAGCTTGACGACTTCATCAACAAACACCGTCCTGCGGCGCCCTCGACCGCCGGCACGCGCCGCGCTCCCATTTCAAACAAGCGTCGTCCATCTACCGACATCTGCCCCTCCAGTCTTAAGGCGAGCAAGCTCTCGCATCATTCCGGACCACTACCTCGCTCGACATCACCGCCGTCTACCCCACCTTCTCTTTTGCCATCGTCACCCGGCGCCCTCGTCGTCATCGTCACCAGCTCCATCGACCCGTGCGTCTTCCCCGACGCTCCTCTTCCGCTCCCCCCAACTCAAACTCAGTCGACTCAATCTCCGCCCGATCCGGACACTCTTTGGGAAAGCGGCCAAGTTCTTAATAACGGTGTTGGCACCTGGCCGGACAACATCTACGCTCGCGATATGGCCGCTGCCTTTCGGATGGTCATCCCCAAGAGCGAGCTCTCCGTCTCTGATCGCTTCAAGACGGTGTTTCAGACCTCACACTTCCCCAAGGGTGCGTGGTATCAACAAGTACGTGCGTGGAAGGGTTCGGAACAGGGAGAGCGAGACGCAGCTGCACTTCTTCCTCGTACAAGTGCTGGACTGTGGACTGCCTGGAGGGCGAAGTCAACGGGATGGGCGTCTGTGAGTGAACAGAAGCGCCGTTGATGTACTGTAGATACATTCCTCATTCCTCTTACATCGAGCTGTACCTTTATCTGTTTGTATATTCAACTGTATTCTGTATTCAAACGGTACAAATATATTGTTCCGTACAAATTTAATCCTCGTACTTCAAATCAGGTACATAGTCGGGAAGAGCACCGTCAGCCTCGAGCTTTGCTTTAGTGAGCCGATTCTTGCGAATGATCATCTCGTCCAAGAAAAAATCAAACTTGTCTGTGCCCATCTCCCGAAGGATAGCGTGATATCCACCCAACCACACATTAGTCTGCTCCGCTACCGACGAATTGAAAAACCATGTCTTTCCATCTTCTCCGAGCAATTCGGGAAATTGGGTGGGATTGCAGTGGTACGAGCACTCCTCGCCTTCCTTCGTGTGTTTGCATGTCCAGTGAAAGACGTCAACCGGGAACCCGACAGTCTTGTAGAGTTCGATCTTGTTCTTCACGAGCCATTTGTAGACGGTGCAGTTGTTGTCGTATATGACAATCTCAGGCATGGAGCCCTCGACATGAAATACTTTTCGAAGCATGTCCTGACGCAATGTTCAGCGTAGAAACCGCAGAATGAGTGGAACTTACGACAGTCTGAGAGATACTCTCAGCACCATAGAAGGTAGCGCGTGCAACAATCATTCCGCACGGGCGGACCATGATCTGCTCGTTGTGAGTGCGACGCCGTCCGAAAAGAGCACGAATTTTCCGGTTCCCTTGAGGGTTCTTCGTTGCCTCGCATTTGACTTCCATCTCCTCCACCTCCTCAGCTGTGACCTCCGCCTCGAAAGCGTCATTTGGGTGTGCAACATTGGAGCGCTGGAGTCGTCCTCGGAGCTGGAAGAAAGCTTTATCCCGTTTTTTGTGAGTAGTCTCGAGGAGGCGATGGTCGGGCTCGGTGCATGTCATATATCCAGCCTCGTTAGGTGCCTGACAATCCTCCACAGCGCACATTTTGTGATGGTGGTCGTGTTTGTCGCAGAACCGATGTCGATTGCTGATTAACGGTTTGGGGCAATTGAAAACACCACAGCACGGATGACCGATCGTAATACCGTCTATAACAACTACGCGCACTTTCTCTGCGGGAGAAATAAGTGAAGGGATTATTCAAGTAAGATTGCCTTACTTTGCCCGTCATCCTCGTCCCATACCCGCATACATTTGTCGCAGTAGTGTGCCCATTCGGGCTGACCAAACCGTCGTATACGTGTGTTGCGTTCTCGCATTGCTTCTTGGAAGCGGACACTCTGTTCACCTGTATCAGGCACACACAATACTTCACCGCGGTGTTGGCGGTCTTCCAGCAGAGATAAAATCAGAAAGCCGTCCCAGACGTGTTCCGTCCGCAATTTGAAGCTGTGAGAGGCCGGCCAATCTGGATGGGATGGTCGAGTCTCGGGTTTTGATAGACAATTGTCATATACGCGTGCCGCATTGGTTGCGGAAGTCCAGGAAATCAGCATCAGGCTGATGAATAGGCTGAGAACCTCGCGTTCGATGTACTGATGTTCCCCGGCTTGGATCGCGGCTGGGATACCGGGGTAGTAGGTTCGGACGCCGTTAGAAACTGAGTAGTTATTGTAGTAAGTCGTCCGACATTCTGAGAAAAGATGTCAGCGGTAAGTATTAATCAAAACTTGCAATATACTTGAGCATCGCAAATGACCAGCATAAGTTGCGCAAGCTCCGTCACTTATAGTGTAAAGAACAACCTTTGCGAGGCCGTCATGCTCTCGCAAGAGATTTGAATTGGTGCAGCCGGGAGAGGTGCAATGTTGCGTTGGGGGAAACAGCATGCGAGCAGCTGGGATAGCATTAAGATGGGAATCAATCACTTCACAGCATACACACAGAGTAGATGATCAAGGCCGAATTGACGGAATAATTTAGCGTCTTTTCCTGCACTAGACCCATCCGCTTCGTGTGTCCAGATAGTCTCGTTGAAAGCGGCCCAGCATCCCGAGACATAGTCCGCCGGCATATCTGTTGCGCCTCCTAAAAAGTCCTGTACATGTTGCGGAAGGTGAAGTGGTGGTGCACTGGGGTCATAGCTCGAGGGTTGGCGGATGACGATTTCTTCCTTCAATTTGGCTGCGAGGCGGACAAAAGTCATTGCTTTTTCCATGCTAACATGCTCCATGAGGCCGGGAACTTGGCTAAGTATGTTGTGGACATCCTGTAACGAAGCCATGATACGGTGGCGCAAGTAGGACACGAGGGAAGACGCGTAATATTAGAGTACTGTACCGGCGTGTATGGTAGCAACGGTAACGCATAACACCCCTCGAAAATGTTGCCTAAATCTCATGAGGTAACGCATAACCCTGGGCTGGTTGCTAGCTTTGGCACGTAACGAAAATACGGTGTAAAATTCGCTTAAAATGCGCAAAAAAATCGTTTTTATTCTAAGATGTATTTCCAGAGTCATCCGGCGCCAAAACTCCCTCCTTCCATAGTACCCCGTTGTCGTTATAAGCCCACACATTCTCTGCATCCCCACCGCCCTGCAGGTGACCATCACTGCCCTCCTCAACTGCGTCTGCTGCTACACAAAAGGTATCACTTCCCGGAAGGGATTCGGGCGGGATATCAAGAGCAACTGCCTCTTTGATGACTCGTTGGAGCGGTACAGCAGTATCATGATCTGGAGAGTCCAGGAGATCGTCCTCCGGATCAATCGAAGCGACGGCCTCAGCCTCGATCTCATCCGCCGCCTGCAAGAGCTCACTGTCAATTTCCAGGACTTGACCAATCTTGTCTTCAATCTCTTTTCGGAAGTCGGGGTTGTTACCTAGATATTTCCGGTAAGCAGCCTTAGCTTTCTTCGATGTAAGGCACTCCTCCCCGAGGTTGAACTCGCCGACCTCGCATTTCTGCCAAGCCTGAATGAAATTGATGGATTAGTTTCACCGAGGAGCGGAATGTACGAATCATACGCACCCGTCGGATAAGGTCACGGCCCGCTGGTCCTTGAGCCCAGTTAAACAAAGTGACAATGGGCTTGACCGACGCGTTCCGAAGAACAGGGAGAGATGTAGAAAACGTCACTTGTTCCGGTGTCAGGCCATTTTTCAATTGCTCGGTGTGAGACTCGACCATCCAGTTCAGAGCCTCCTGCTTGAGATGGTGCTTGAAAGGACGCTGAAGACCAACATCTGCTGGCTGGAAAATGGGTGTGCCTAAAAGTCTGTCAGTCAAGGCGGAAACAACAAGTCAAGATTATAACTTACAGCGCGCTGGAACATAAACCAGGATTATATTAGGGTGCTTTGTCGTCATGTACGTGCGAAACTCTTCGCCGATATGAACAGGATAAACATCCAAATCAAGAACAGCTTTCTGGTCGGCGTCGAGACCCAGAAGCTCAATCTGTTTGAGGATATAGGGGACAAGAACAAACTCTACCCACTCCGTCATTGATTTGAATGTACTGAAATGGCTGGTTTTTTTCTTGCTCTTCGCGAATGCAAAATGAAATCCAAGGGCTTTGGCGTCAGCCATGCCCGAGGCCTTGTCAGTCGGTAAAGAGCCCGGTGATGCCCCAGCCCAGATTTGCTGAAACGGCAACAGATCGCCGCTAGGAGTGCTTGCCACAGCAAGAGTATATGCCCGCTTCTCATCGCGGCCACTGATGTCAACTTGACGAGCTCCTCGTTCGGCATAAGTCTTGTTGTTCGCAATCATCAGCATGACGCCCGTTTGGTCCATGTTGATGATGAGCTGGGGTGGTATGTCGTAGAAATTGACCAAGTGAACAAGTCGGAAGAAGGACCGCTCGCAAAGAGCGTGAGCGTCATCGGGAAGGTGGCTAGCTGCTCGTGTACCGTGGCGTACGGACCAATCCATCACACTTTCCAAAAATGCGCCAGCGTAAGATTCGCTGCATTTGAAAGTGTCGAGAAGCTCCGGATGCTGCTCCTTAATCACACTGAGTATGACGGAACGAGTGAGAAGGCGCTGCACGCAGATGCCAGCCTTGCGAATGCCAACGAGTTTGGTTTTGATGAGCTCGACGACTTCGGGGTAAGGTGATAAGATGCCAACACGGCCTGTTCCGGCAAGCGCATGCCGACGGGCAACATTCGCCAGTGTCTTCTTCGACCATCGCCGTTTGCTCTTCGAAATCCACTTCTGCACCGTACCTCTGTTCAGCTGTGCATATAGAGTCGGATTCTGGCGCTGCAAGGTCTGCACAATCAGGGACGGCGACCATCCCACCCGAGGCGCAATTTGGTTGATGGGATTGAAGAGGAAAGGATGATACCAATTAACACGTTCGTGCCTTTTCTGTATGACTCCATTCTTTGCTCCTGTCCGTTTCTTCTTCCAGGCCTCTCCCTTGGGACGAGAAACTTCAGCAACATTCAGATCACGGTCGACAGTGGGAGGGGCATGAAGACCAAGTGTCTTGTCCTTCACGGCTTTGGCGACACTTCTCTGGGTCTTCTTTCTGTCTCGAAAGCTCTGCTGTCGCAACCGCCCATTCTCCCGCTTTCGTTCAAGAGCCACAGTCTTTTGGTGACGCTCTCGTTCCGCTGCGGCCGCCATCTTATCCCGCGCCTCATCTGCATGCTTTTTCCGCTGTACGGCGGCTTCCTCTGCAGAAAACTTTCGGCATCCCAACTGGAATAATGTCTGCTGGCGCAAAGCTGGTGGAGCGGTAGCAGAAGGGCGACTGGTAGGGGCAGGAGAAGCAGATGTCGAAGGTGTAGGGCTGTCGCTGTCGTCCCCAGTCAAATCAACGGTGGCAATACGTTTCTGAACCTTCTTGGGTTTCGGGTGTTCTGCCGCATCGGCCTCCTCATCGGACGAGTCAACCTGCAGCTGTCTAGGAAGAGAATCGGTCCCTTGTCGCTCATTACGCAAAATGATCAAACGTACCGCTTCTTTGGAATCTTGGCCCCCGAATCTTTTGCCGCCTGAATCAGTCGGTCGATCCATCGATTCTGATGCCCGCGTGCTTCCGGAAGTGACTCTGACTTGATGAAAGCCTTGAAGAATTTCTCGAGGGCTACCAACCGGTCGCCGCGCTCGGTGAATAACAGCTTAGCACCGCCAAGCTTGTGGGTCTCGAAACAAACTTCGAGGGTTCTATTGAAGGCATAAACTTCTCCCTCTTCTTTGACGTCGTCGGGATCGAGATGGAAATGGTATTTGGAGTCGGTGGCAGAAGGGTTCAGTGGTAGGGATTGCGGTAAGTGTTTCATAAGGCTTCCGAGATGATTCATTTTTGTGCTGAGCTCGCGGGGAATGCCCACAGGCACACCAGGACCGATGATCTGAGGAGCCATGATAATCGGGAGGAAAAGTGGAAGGAAAGCAGATATTTATTCGAGAACTATGTATTTATACGGAATTCATTTGTTTTGGCGGACAATGGTGGCCACATCGACTCAGCCAAAGCAATCCGGCCACCAGTTGCCTAAATTTGACCTCGTAACGCATAACCCGCCCTCCGTTGCTAACTTTTCAAAATTTTAGTGCGTAACGCACCTCCCTCCGGTTGCTACCATACACGCCGGTACAGTAGACGCGACGCGTCACCCTCGAAGCTATAGACAAACAACAGCCAATGATTACGTTTACAGTATGTGACGGCGGCGAGGCCGAGTTTACCATCAAGTTCACCAAGTTCACGAGGTTGACGAAGTTTTCCTTGCTTTGGTGCACTTCCTCACTCAGGGATTTTCTGGAAAAAATTGCACATGAGAAGTCTGGCAAGACGCAAAGACAGCATTGCAACTCATTGAGCTAACTCAGTATCATTGGAAAGAAAGTAACGAGACTGACTAGTTACATAAAGAGCTAGGCTGTGGCGAGGCCGTGTGCGCAGCTTCGAGATTCAAGATATCAAAGGAATCACTGCATGTAGAATCAGTACATATGCTTGATCGGAGTGTACCTCCTGCGTACCGTGATCTGAGCATATGAATACTCAGGATATCATGAGAAGGACTGCAACAGTGTCGAACAGCTATGTGAAACGAACATTAAGTTCAGGAGGACAGTGGAGGAGGTCGACGCACAAAAATAGGGCCTGCGACGAGCTGGCGGAACACGGGAAGCAAATAACATAGTATGAAGATCCATATACCACCTCTACGAAACCGACAACCGGGATAAGCATAAATCCCGTTTGGTCGAGTGGGGGGGGGGGGGGGGTTAGGGTTAGAGACATGATCTCTCGAATATGCGGGTCGAGACTCCACCATTGGAACAAAAATGTGGAGGGGGCGTGAGGTAGAGGGGAGCAGACAGATGATTTTTGTACCGAGTTACAGTAGCCGACGAGGGCGGTGCGCCGCAGCCCGCTTGTAGCAGACAATACCGTCCGCACAGCGCGAAGAGGCCTCTCCGTAGCAATGTCTTTGGAATAAAAAATAAAAAAAGTAAACGCACCTCCACCAATCATCTCAGATGCACGACGCCTACAGTCCATTTGGCGATGATGTCCGAGTCCACGCACATCCCCTTGCAAAGTCCTCGGAAGAAAGCAAGACAGCAATCGAATCTGTCCCAATCTTCATCGACGAAGGAGCTTGGAGACACGATGGAGCCTGAACTCTCAACATGACGCGCTTCTACGCGCTTGGGTAACGAGTTTGCAGCCTGAGAAGGGAATCGCGATGGTCAGTCAGTGGCAGTCACTGGCAGCAGAGACAAGTCGGTGGGGGAACTCTCAAACAAGAGCGGAGGAACATACATTCAGACATAAGATAAGGATTCAAGAATCGACGTGTTTAACAGAGCATTGCTTAAACATGATCTGCGGCGTATACCGAGATTGTTTAATCAAACTTCATATAGATTCATGACTCTGGCCTACACCCTTTGTTAGTATTGACGAAATCCTCTTACGATCCGCTCACCTCACTAAGTATCTCATGCGTCTCAGTCAACGAACCCTGGCGTCAAGGGGAATACACAGGTCTCGGCTTCGCTAGAGTCTGGACTGGAAAGGAACGTCTCCCGAGCCGAGGGCGGATGTGGGAGAATATGAAGAGTGAGAAGTACAATTTCGGCAGGGCAGTTGATTTTTTGAGGCAGGAGGGTATGTCACTCATTCAACCTTGTCAATGTCTAAGCACCTGTTCAACTGACCTGCCCGTAAACGCAAGGTCTGTGCAGAATGTATGTCTCGTGGCTAAACAGCGAGGCTTTAGAATTCGGAGGTCAATTAGTTACGCCTCAACTCTTAGAATAAGTGTCGTAAATAACTTGGAGGGGTATTTGGTTTGGAGTTGTACAGGATCATTGGCGGTCTATGCGCAGGAGACGTGAGATCTTGAACTATTGGATAAACACTCATCACAAGAAGGTAAATCTATTGCATATTGTCTGGTACCTGCATCTTCGTGTCCTCTAATATTGTCTTTTAAATGTAGGACTTTATATCGCACGAGAACTGGACGCGCTTTGACCAGCTTCCATTTGATGAGTGGCCGCAGCCGACGAATCGTACTGCCAAGCTTGTATCTTGGTGATTGATTCGTTCGGCAGTCGTCGATGTTTCTCCTTGAATGCCAGTGTTACCACCTTACACCTATACTGGCCGACGATCATCGCTCTTGAAAGTACCTCTGAGTGTTCTTGTTGATAGAAACAAGCTAGAAAGGCAACCCATTTTCAAGTGATGTTCAACCAAGGTCGTGTTGGTTAACCATATACATCTTCCCGTATACGCATCCCATTCTGAGAAACAGTGGAACTCACATTGAAGAAAATGGTCTTTCGGCTGACTCGACTGACATCCACACCATTGCCAAGTTTCTTTCTATTGGAGCGGTAATTCCCGGGCCAATGGGAATAATCTCGGCAGTCGGCACGTTCGGTCAGGTCGGCCAAAAGTTCGTTTTTTCTGGTTTTTCTGGTGAGTAATCCTTTGTTCCGAGATCAGCTCCAGAGCATCGCCCCAATAAATGGAATTTCGGGGATTGAGATACAGCATTGTGGAAGATACCATAAGTAATCGTGAGTTATCATTTCTGACCGCCCTCTCGCCTCACTATTCTTGTCTCTTCAACACTCAGGCACTGCGTTCCAGGGTCGCCTAAACAGAGTCAGCCGAGCTGATGACATGTCACTGTGAGGTGAGCGTACGCCACTACACAGCGTCCGTTTAGTCGCTTACGCGCTGGGGTTTTTTTTTTCTTAGCTGGAAAGAGGTGTCTGCGAGACGTCTAAACGGACATGGTTTTAGCTGAGTGCAGCTCAGTAGAGGTATTGTAGGTGATCCCAGCATAGCTTTGCACATCCAAACTTACCATCTCCCCTGGCAGGAGCTTTTCACTGGTCTCAATGTGATGATTGGAAAATGGTCAAATTGTGATACCAGGTGAAAAAAAATTCATGAATGGCCGTCTCAAGATGAGCTGAACTCTAGGAGGCATAGTACAGGTAAACAAAGTTAGCGTAGCTCGGTCTAAGCCGATACACTGAGCTACACAGACCTACAATAGGCTAAACTGAGGTTCACTGAGCTAGACTGAGCTGCATCGAGTCCGTCTAGTTGGCTAGACACAGATCCCAGTTGAGCTCAGTGTAGGTTGGCTAACCTCACCCTCAGTTTAGGAAGGGTCGGAACGCAGTGAGGATCTCCTTGATTTGAACCGCGACTCAAATCACCAAATATGTGTTCCAGAACGTGACAGCGTTCCGACAACAGCAACCTTCGGACAGCATTCCGACAACAGCAACCTTCGCCGCATCCGCCAACATCAGCAATGGACCCACATACCCATGCTTCCGCAGAATACATACCCCTACAACGTTGACAGCAACCGCGAGCGGCAAGCAGACAACTTCATAGGAAGAATCGGACTAGGAGGACATCGCCGTTGGCACTTCCTCCACTCCCTCTTCCTCCGCGGCGTCGCCGCCGACATACAGTATTGCCAAAAAAGCGCCTTTTCGTGTTTCTGTCGACTCTCTGGAACGAGAGTCTGGAGCTGCCAATTTCCTTTCCCATCTTGAGACTTTCTTGAGCAACAAAAAGATCCTTCCTTGCCGCTTTCACGACATCTTGGCTCCCTTTTCCGTCTACAAACGAGTTGTCATCAAAATTCCCGCCATCATGCAAGTATCGAGCACGACATTTGAGCTGTATGAGAGTCCCCTTCCAGTGGTTTGAAACACGTGAAACCTGGTCACTTCGATACCGTCCTTGCTAGGAAGTCTCAGCCAGCCAGCCCTCCAAAACGGTTGAGCTTGACGGTGAAACGGTGCGTGTAGGTGTAGGCGTGAAATATACCGAAATATAAAATCACAAAATCTAATCCAATACGACGTGTGTGTGTGTGTGTTCGGGGTGGCGGGAGCACGTATCGTCCCTCAGAATACTTGGGCAAGCTTCAATCAATCAAGGTCGCTACGTTTGAGCGGGACGAACTACTAGATTGTCTAGCGAGAACGTAGCGGGCAAAACGATTCGCAGCGGGAGAAGCGAAGAGTCACTCTTTCTGAGACTTCGAAATGAGAAATTCTGAGTCTAGCGGGGAGGGTCTCCGTGCCAATAGAAAAGCGTCGCCCGGTAGTGGATCGTCAACCGGCAAGAAGCTTTCTGGATGACAACCGGCGGGCAGAAGGCGCGGCTCAGCGGGACGGGGTTCTTATACGACCGGCGCGGCTCTGGCGAGAAGCGGGGCTCTTATGTCTATGGCGCGGACACTAACAGTGACCCGGGCAGTTACACCACTACGCGGCGGCGAGCTCGAACAGGGGTCTTGGTTATACCGCGGAACGGCTGGCACACGGGGCGTCGACGGCGCGGAATCAAGCTCGAACGGGGGTCTTGGTTATACTGCGGAACGGCGAGAAACGGGGCTTCGTATTTCAGGAGGGCTCGGGCTCAAAGGCTGGCGGGGCTCTCAAAGTTCTGGCGGCTCGGTATGCCACAAGTCTTTCCGTATCACTCGAATCTCTCTCAGATATCAAGTCTAGTCTCTTTCAAAGTTCAATTCAAATTCTAGAGTCCGCTACAAACTGCCCTTGTCTACGGGTAGGTAATTGACTGAGTAACCAAAAGTACACCAGGAGATTAAATACATGCAGCGGGAGCAGAAACAACCAAATAAAATCATGATGAGAGAGTGTCCAAGTTTGATGCCGCGCCCGCTGGGAACCAATGGTATATTCAGGATTGCGAGTCGTGAGTGAAAAGACTGCCTCCCGGAGAAAGTCCATGCGGGCGGGAGGGTATTGCGCCTTATTGCAGTGCAATGGCGTGCTGGTTGCCATGTCTTCAAGGAGAGACACGAAATATCTTCTTCATAATGGCTGCTTGCCGCTGGTCGAGTAAAGGTCAAGGCCACCTCCCGCTGTCCGTTCAGGCGGCGGCTCGAGGGCGGTCAAGTTCTTCTATGTTCTTCTGTCATCAGGAAAGAGGCTCCCGCTAGAAGCAGGGCAAGCCGATATAATCCAAGGGTTCGCCACTCGCCGAGAGACTCCCCGATATCAACGGTATTTGACACCGGCGTCGTCGGTTGGTCTCTCCGCTAGTGAATCCGAGGCAGCCGATGCTCCCCGCTTGATCCAGTCCACCCGCCGGCCCTAGTCGGGTCCTCGGCGATAAGCCCGCTGCTCGAGTAGGATCAAGTCTTCCTTGATCTAGCCCTCCCGCTAGGTCTTAGTCGACCCGCCGAAAGTGATGTTCCCGGCGGCATGTCCCCGCCAGTACTAATGAGTTCGTCTGTCCGTCCGTCCGATTCGTCTATGGTGGGTCGGCGGTTTAACGCCTAACTTCAGGGTTTTGGTAATCCCTCTTGGTGGCCTCCGGCACCTTAAGGCAACGGTTTCCCGCTACGCTCTTGGCCCAACAGTAGTAGTAGTTGAAGTCAGAGTCCCGTTCCCATATTTAGGGAAAACGTCGCTAAGCTCCCGCTACTAATTGATGATGTCCCGCTGGCTTATCGGCCATCCTAAGCGATAAGATACTACCCTCGAGGTAGAGTATATCTTCTGTAATCCTAGCCTCACTTCCTCCCGCTGATAGGTACAGAAATCGATAAATTTCTGTCGTTTCACGCGTAGCCGCTGAGCGGCCTATCATCTCCCCCTTTCTAGATTTCAACTCTCCCGAGTTGACGGTTGGGGTACCGCCCGCTGAGTGACTTGTCATCTTTCAGAGGAAGGGGACTTTCTTGGAATAATTTTGATTATCGCTGGCGGGCCGCCAGCGAGGCCCGACGATCCCGCCAGTTCCCTTCTGTTTTCCATTCCAGAATCAGCCATCGGGCCTTCCCGAAACTCTCTTTCGACCTATTTTTAGGCCGACCCTGCAAGGCCATTCAATTCGAACCTTATTCCTTCGCCGCGGCGCCTGGACTTCGCCAAACGTCATAGGAAATGTATTGACTTCCCGATTGGGAAGTACATCAGCTTCTTTTCATTATATCCAAACTTTATCGTTGTAGGTCCCTGCTTCCACCTTTCTAGGCCCGCAGCCGCAGTCTGACTCAGAATTTTCTTCTCTCACGACGGCGCTTCTCTATTCAAATGTTTTTCTCTGAAATTTTCAGAGAATCCCATCACGAATTTCAAGCTCCGCCGCTCGATGTGTAAAAGAGCCAGAGGTTTTGTCGAGGTTCCCATCAAACTTTCCCTCTTTTCAATCTGTTTTCTTCTATTTTCAATTTCTTCTACCCCAAGCCCGCTACAGCAACAACGTGAGTCGCCCCCGCTAGCCGTCTCTGGAGTTTCGCTGACGTCTAGATTCATGTTGGATGTTTCACACCCAGCATGACCTCGAGCGCCCCGCCCGCCAAGGACTGGTACCGCGCGCTTCGCCGACTGTCCACCGATGAGTTCAACATGGTCAAGCAAATCGCGATCCCCGAGCAGGCCAAGAAAGCCAACCCCGCCAAACTCCTCAAGTTCCTCAACCACGTCAAAGGCCATTTGGTAGGTCCCGCTGCTGCTAGTCGGCGGCGGCTTTTCGTCTTATGTATTTCTGCAGCAGGACTCCCGCTACGATCTGGGGAATCTCCATGGCTGCCCGCCGTGGCTGATCGCTCTCCACTATTCCCTCAGAATCGCCGTCAACTTGGCCGACCCCGAGCAGAATTTCCCCGATCTCCGCCAGATCGTGCTTGCCAAGAAAAAGATCCTCGAAGCAGGCTGCCCGGTACGTCTGTTTCAGTTTTCTTTCCATTTAACAGTTTGACGTCCCCGCCAGGACCATTATGTTCGCGACTTCACAGGGCAGACCGCGCTGAAGGGGTTGCCAGCTCCTCCTTCCGCTGCAGCTCCACCCAGTCCACCGGCCGTGCCTCCGCAAACTCCACGCATCGCTCCCGCCTCCGACCATCCTGAGGAGCCCAAGAAGAAGTCGAAGAAAGCAGCCTCCGCCAAAGCAGCGTCGTCTGCTTCCCAAGTCGACCCTCCCGCCACTTCCTCGAAGTCAACGCCCGCTGCGCCTGCCAAGGCGCCCAAGGCGGCGGCCAGGGTAAGTCCCCTTTTCTATCTTCATATTTCAGCTACCTTCATTCTGGCTTTCTCAGGCTAGCGGCTCGCGTTCGGGCGGTGGCTCCGGGGTCGGGGACAAGCCCGACTGGTTGATCGCCAAATCCCAGCCCGAAGTTGTCATGAAGGCGCCCGCTAAGCGCAAGATGCCCGACACCCCCGCCGAAGAGGAGGAGCCCAAGGGCAAGAAGGGGAAGGTAAGTCCTTCCTCCCGCTGGTTCGTTCAAAATTTTCTGACTTCATTTCTGATTCTAGACCGTCAAGGCGCCCGCTCCCGAAGGTATCTCTAACATCTACAGGTTCCTCTGCGAGCATAACGAACATGCCTGGTCAGGTCGCGATTCGGATGTCGAAGTCATCGAACCCAAGGACGTCCCCAAGGGCCCGGTAGCTGGTTCGAGCAAGGGTAAGTCCTTACCCGATATTCCTTCTTTTATCCCTCTGACTGTTCGTTGCGACAGCTGTTCCCGCCGCCAAGTCAACTAAAGGAGGCGCCAAAGCGCCCATCCCCATCTCAGCGTCCATGGCGGTCAGGGATGTCTCTGAAGCGATGCTTATTCAGAGCATTCTCCGCTCAGAGGACATCATCCCCGTCGCAACTACAATAAGTTTCCTGTTTCTCTTACTTCGTTCAAATCGGCTGACGGTTTTCCTTCACAGCGGGATTGCTCACAGCCAGTTATTGGCCAATCGCTCCCATCCCCGCCGCAACCGCAATCCCGACGAGACGGGCTTCCAACAGCCCAGCAAGACGACTCTCCACCAATTCCTCAACATGCTGCCGGCGACGGTCAAGGAGGACCTGCCTTTCGACGAGGAGACCAACCGCTACGTGATCACCGCGGATTGGTTTCGCCAGATGCTGGACCTCTCCCGCCCCCAGGTAAGTCTGGTTCCTTCTTAAATATGGGCGGGTTAAACTCGAATTTTCTTTCACTAGGAGGGCCCCCGCTGCACCAATTGTCTCAGCTTCGGCGGTACGTGCGTGATCGAGGGTACGCCCGCCATGTGCCGCGCCTGCCGCAACAAGAAGACAACCAACAGTTGTTCCCTCCTCATGAGCGGCGAGGTGCTCGGCGCATTGGGTCCCGAGGTGTTGAGATACGCTGATATGTCGAACGCGGGTGAGTGTTTAATTTTCCCTGCCCGCTGTGCGACTTATCCCAATTTCTTTCTATCTGCTAGGTTGGAAGGAGAAGATGGAGAACGCCATGGCCCTCGGCCGCATCGCCGCTGAAGCCAACTCGACTGCCGTTCGTACCAGCAACGAGTACCACTACGGCCTCCTCCAGCTCCTACTCGTCATTCTCAAGACCCGCCGCGGCCTCGACTACGGCGAATTCATGGACCGCTTCGCCGGCGACAGCCCCACCGAGGTCATCCATCTCATGGATGTGACCCTCAAGTTGGCGATGGCTCAGTCGCTGACCGCTGAGTCGGAGGTCCATCGTGGCTGGGTCTGGCACTATGTCTCGCTCGAGGACTTGGAAGCCGACTTGCCCGACCCGTTCCGCACACCCTGGGATTTCTACCAGGCCGTCGACGACCGCAAGCTCACCGAGCACTACGGTTTCTTCCTCATTCCCGCTGACGAGGACTCCGACGAAAAGGCCCAGTGGGTGGAGGTCAAGGTATCTTTCCTTTTATTTTCTTTCCTTCTGAAGCTGAATTCTCCCGCCAGGCTTCTGACTGCCTCGAGATGATCATCGACGAGCAAAAGATGCCAGCGGGCGTCTCCGACGTCAAACTTCGCAATCGTCTCGCCGTCGAGCTGCAACGATTCAAAGGTCGCCCCGTGCCTGACGATACTCCCGACGGCCTTCCTCACCCGTTCACCATCCTGCGGGACACGCCGGGCTTCCTAGGCAAGCTCAAGAAGCTAGGGAAGGTGACTGACATTCCCAACGTCCCGGCGCCCAAGCCCGCTCCCAAGAGGAAGGGTGCTGGCGGCAAGGGGAAGAAAGCGCCTACAAGCAAGCCCACGGTCGAGTCCGACTACGAGCCGCCTGCGGAGGTTCCCGTCAAGAAGGCTAAGGCTCCCGCCCCCGCTTCAGAGGAGGAGGAAGAGGAAGACTCCGACGAGTCCACCGATCGTAAGTCCCAATTTTCTCCGTGTCTTTCTCATTTTATTTCTTTCGAATTCTTTAGCTGAAGACCGCTTCCCGCCAGCGCCGGTCATGTCCCGCCAAGAGGGCAGGGAAGCAGAAAGCCGTCGAGCCGGTCAATAGCGCGGATGAGGAGGAAGCCGACGAGGACGCCGCTGGCGAGGACGAAGTCCCTGAGTCGGGCATCATCGACTTGGAGGAGGACGACATGGCCCCTGTTGACTGGACCGTGCCGCCACCTTCCTTTGACGACATGATGACTTGAGGTGAATTTCTCCTTCTACCCGAGTTCCCTTATCGTCCTTACTCAGGTATCCCTTTTAGCTAGCGGCTTCGCTCTTCCTTCGGCCGGGCGGGAGGTAAGTCCCCCTTTCTTAAATCCTTTCCTTTCAATTTCTGACAAGAAGTCTCGTTCCCCGCCAGAAGATTGTTTCATCGAGGGGGCCGAGCGGCCCCCAAAATATTTATCGCTATACGTATCGCAGGGTCCGGGTCCCTTCAACCCGATTTGCAAAGTGTTTCGTGCGCGCGGTGCAGCCTGGCAGACATTCGGTTCTGCCCGCTGCACCTCTTCAAAATAAAAATTTTCTTTCCATAGTAGTACAGCAGCTTGTGCGGCCAAAGAGCCGATGAAATAAAGCTTTTGATTACCGCTGCTCTTTCTTGTGTGAAATCTTTAAGTTCTCCTAAGTTCCTAAGTCAAGATCCCGCCAGAAGCCCTCTTAAGTATTGAGTTAAGAGTTCAAGCTAAGGAATTTTGAAGAAGTACCACGCCCGTCGGCTGAGTACGACTTAGGGAGCGGTTTGAACAATGAACGTCAAGTTTTTCAACATGCCGAGCGGCATCAACACTTATCACCGTGCTCATCAGTTAGCGGGGATTGCCCGCGGCTTCTCATCTTTCTGACAGCGGCTGTCCTCGGACTCCACCGGGTGTCTAGTTCCTCATTCCTCCCGCTAGTCTCGTAAGAGTGATAACGTAGAGTAGGACTGGCCCGGCGGATCGAGCTACCCGCTACCGTACTTGTATTCGATAGGGGTAGGTAGCCAATCAAACCATCTTTTTCCTTCATTATCATGCCTCAGCCCGTAGGTGAAGTCTTAATCGACTACCATTTCTTCCCGGTGGTCAGTCAAGACTTCGTGCGCAAGATCTATACTGTGGTAGGCTGTCCTCAACACATTTCTGCGCCAAGTCCAACCAGCCGCTAGCCGAATCTCGTCTGCACACCTTGCAGTGACGCCGGCGAAGACTGTGAATTCCTTCACTGGGGGTCAAGTGCACTCGGTGCCGGGAGGCGAAGGTCCCCATATGCTTGTTCGCCGGGGTGGATTGGTTCAAATATACCTATCCGTCTTCAACCTTCCGACACTTTTCATCTATCGCAGCGGTAAGTCCTGCCGCTCTTTCGAACTCTCATCTTTCTTATTCTATTCAGGCGGCACTTTATACGACCTTGCATTCCTCGAACTCTGGTACCACCTGGCGCCTCGGCGGCTTAAGCCCCGATATGTTTATAGGTTCGTGGACGGCGAGCCCGCTGACTTCTTGCGTCGGCGGGAGGAATTTGCTGGCGACCTTCGTGACTGGGACATTGTTCACGACCTAAACCACGCCGCCCACTCCAGCCGGCGGCTGTATTTCTACAACATCCTGTCTCGAGTTATTACGCGAGTGGCGTACCCAGGATCGCTCGATCCATGCCCAGTGCGACGTCGACGCAGCTATCTTGCTCCATGATATCAGGCGACGGGACTCTAATGTTCCGACCGTCGTGCCCTTGGCCCAAGGCACGCGCCGCCAGACCTTCGAGCGGTAACCCAGGCTAGTAGCTTTTCCCCGTTAGGGTCAAATAAATCTCTTTGCCCGGTCGCAAGCCGTTATCGTGATGTCTGATTCCTCCTGAGGCCTTTGGTCCGGCAGCCGGTGGTACTCACCCGTCGGCTACAAGTTTTACTTATAGCGGCCGGTGCCTAGTGAGTCCTTCGAGCGATGCCCGCCTTTTCTTTGGCAGCGACTTTTTACTCAGAACGCTTTAGGAGCTTCACCGGTCCCTCAGAGTACCAGCTCGTACTTCAGGCTCAGTTTGTGGGTCTTTCTTTCTTTCCTGGTACTCTCCCGCTGACGGGTGCCTCTTCTTAGCCGGAGTACGAATGCCAATGCCTGCCTCAAGAACTACCGCCATTGCATCTGGATTCAGTGGGGTGAAGCCTGCCTCAGCTGCATGTTCATAGGCCGCGCCGCCTTGTGCTGCTACACCAAGAAGTCCGTCTGGCAGGCCGAGAACAGCCGTCGTCGCGACACTCTCCCTAGCCTCTCGGCCAGGTAAGTCTGCTTTCTGTCTTTATACCTCTCAGCGGGGGCCTTAGTGAATTTTAGCTCCCTCCGCCGGACGGATCGCTCAGTTTGACTGGTACGCCCGGGCTGCCGGTGCCCGACTCGACGAGAAGAGGTACATTGACGTGCGTACTTGCACCATCCTCGCCGCCAGGTCCATGCTCGGCACCCTTGGGTTTGGCCAGCTACGCTTCTTGTACGGACTGTGGTTGACGCGAGGGGGCGGGCGTACGAAAGGAAATTGTAGATCTCCTCCGGGATAGGTTAGACGCTGTAGCCCTCCAGTCCGGCGCAAGGCTCCCGCCCGTTTATGTTCATCGGGCCGTAAGCGTAGTAGGAAATATATTCCCACTGTCAAACGAACTTGCATCTTTAAAACTCTGTTTCAAGCTGCCCGATTAGGGAAAGCTTCTTAGAAACCAAAGCTTCCTCGTGTTTTTGCCCAGCGGGAGCTCAGCACCTCGTTGGATATTCCACATGTATTGCGGATCTTCCGGGAGCCATCGGGTGCAATGAGTCCCGCTGTCGATCTTTCTGTTTCTGGGTCTCCCCGCCAGGTCTCAGAGAGATATTTAAGCTGGCGGGAAGGTCCCATTTGCTTCAGTCGTCTACTCATGTCTTTGCTGGAACATCCACTCTTCCCGAATGACCCCGTCGGCCCGCTCAGGGAGTACTATGTACGTTCCTGAACATTTTGCCTCGGGTAATTCCTCATCATTCGGCAGCCTGGCCGGGTATGCTCTGCGTGCCTCAACGCCCGTTCTCATTGCGAGTTTACTGAGTGGGGAGCGCCGTGCACCCCGCTGTTACTTGCTGAAGCACAACTGCTCGTACACCCAGACCGCTGAGCTGGCCGATGAAATTGCTGCCCGCCGGCACCCGTTTCAAAGAGGGTCCCGATCGTAAGTGACGACTTCTTTCTTATCTGTTGCGCCACAACTGATTCCCCGCTCGCTTCTAGCGGCTACGAAGGAACAGCTAGCTGCTTGGGACGTCCTTCATGAGGGGACCCTGGCGCAGTTCCCCATTCTGGCAACAATACCATTCTGTAATCGTCGGGCGGAACGTCGCAGAGGCAGCCAACGGCTGTCTTTTTACTTCGAGGCCCGCTTGGTTTTCCATCTTCTTCAGGAGGCCAAAACGGCTAATCTCCCGGCTGCGTATGTTGCTGTTATCCGCGAGCGGTTAGACGTTCTCGCCAATAATCTTTTCCTGGATCTCCGGCTAGGATGCGGGCAGTGTAGATACAGGCACATGTACTTTCGGATAGTTCGTTCCGATAACACACGCTCCCGCCCCATGTGAGGCCTTGGAAACATTTATTTCTTGGTAAAGATGTGCCCGCTGCCCTCAAATGACGTGCTAGGTGACCCACCTCTCCCCCTTTCAGAATCTCAACTGTCCCCAGTTGATCGATCAGAGGAAATTCAGGGTCCCCGGCAGCAAATTTTCGTGCCACGGAACGATCGGGTGCGTTGAAATAATTTTCTGCGCCACCGGCGGGTGCATCTACCATAAATGGTAATCCAAGTTCGGCCGTTGACCAAATTTCGTCCAAATTATCCTTACGGCGTTAATTACGGCCGCTCGAGTATAAGAAGCAGCGGGCGGACAGGTATACCCCCCAGCCTCGTCTACTGGTCTTTACTCTGCTTCCTCCAAAATGTCTCAAAACGATTACAACACCGTCAAAGCCGATTTCCTCAAGGCCTATGGACGTTGCCGCCAACCTCGTCAAGTATTCGCCGCCCGAGTCTCGTAAAAACCAGCTCAAGGACGTCGCCGAGATTCTCGTAAGAGCCGCCGGCTACATTGACCAGTCTCGGTTTTGTTAACATTATTCTTTCGTTCGTAGGCGCGCCTTCCCCCGCTCATGCCTTTCATTTTGGAAGACCAGAGCGCGGTTCTTCGTGAGGCAATCTCACCTCGCGTGAATATTACCACTCTTGTACGACCCGGATGGTAAACGGGACGTGACCTTCCCCGCTGGGTACGATGCCCTGCGGCGGATCACCAAGGCCATTCACGAAGACCGTTCCAAGAAGGCGATCCCGCCCGTCTCCAACCGTTTCTTCTTCCAAGGGGACCCGGGTCGGTTTCACTAACTTTTTATTGTCGTGCTCACCATTGACTCACAATCATCCCCGCTAGAAGAGTACTCGCGGGCGGTCCCAGGGTGAACCTGAGTCTGAGGACGAGGACGAAGGCACCGTTCGTGCCCCATCGCCCGCTCTCACCACCCTTGGTGCTGACGAAGGTTCGTTCTTCTTCGTTTAACAGCTGGCCTGTGTAGAGCTGACGATTGACACTTCTATCATCGCCGTTGGGTGTTTGTTCACCCAATGCTCGTTGACGATGAGCATCTCCCCGCTCCCAAGGCTCCCCCCTACCGGTCCCCAAGGCTAAATCAGCCATGGCGGGCCAAGAAGGGTGCGCGCGCTGTAAGTTGCACGTTATTCTTGCTTTAGCTTCTGTCATTCATTTCAATCTTTCAGCATAGCCCAGCCCCCGCTAAGAAGGGCAAAGGCAACAAGCGCGCTCGCATCGACAATGTCCCGTTCCACGAGGACTCCTTCCTCACCAACGGTGAGTTTCCCGTCCATTGTCCAGTGGTTTCCCGCTGAATGTTATTACAGCAACGGCTGAGTTTTACGCTTCGGCACCCGCTTCAGGGGCTGTTGTCGATGAGGCCGCTAGCGTCGTCGAGATGGTACCGAGTTCATGAGCAACCACCTTGCCTTGCGCAAGCGGATGTATTTCATCATGGTCCGAGCTGGCGGTCACCACGAGAACCTTCGTAGCTCTCTGGCCCGGCGCGAGCAGCTCCTCGACGAAGGAGAGAAGATCTCGGCTCGCCTTCGCGACTTCCCCGAGTCCTCCTCTGCCGGCGTCGATGCTCATGTTCCCTGACTCGTTCCTAAAGAGCTCCCCCAGCGGGTCCCCTTTCTTCAGATCCTCGGTACTGGCTCAATCGTTTCGGACACCTCACGGCTCATCCTTCTGCTGGCCGCCACACACTCCCCGGTGCGCAAACCCTGTTCGCAGCGCACTGGCGGGAGATGCAGACAATACAATTACTCAAGGACTTCGAATCCCGTTTCAAAATGTATCGTATATCGTAGCAGTAATTCATTTCCGCGCAGCGGCTTTCGTGGCAGAACGAGTCTTCCGTTGAAAGGCAGCGGCTCATCCGTGTCAGGTTCCTCTTCCTCTTCTTCTTCCTCGGGCAAGGCCTCCTGCAGAGCCGGCTCTTCGTCAGCCGTCCCGCTGGGGGTTAACCTCACATTCCCGAATTGGAAGTCATCTCCAGAATAACCGTCTTCCTCCTGGACCATCTTTTCTAGCGTCCCTCTGCCGAGAGGTCGATAAGTCGTGAATGTCAGCGGGCAGCTTGATAGAGCGCCGCTGCTCGAAGGGGACCACTCTGAACTGAGCAATCTTCGATTGAAAGACAGAGCCGTCCATCTCCGCTACGATATAACTTCCACCTTTCGTAAGCCGGATGATAATTACTGGTCCCAGGTATCTGGCGGCCATCTTCGTATTCAGCGATTTCTCAACGGTCGTATTCCTGATGAGCACCAAGTCTCCCGGCTCGAAATGGTAATCTTCGATAGTATGTTTATGCGCTATCTCGTACCGGCGCAGATTCGCTCGTTTCTCGTCGGTGGACCCGTTCCCTCATCTGTTCGACGTGAGTGGCGTGCTTAGCCAGAGCCTGGGCTCGATAGCCGATTAACTCAGCGGTCGTTAGAGTCCTGCCGGGCAGATGCACTAGCCAAGTCGCTTCTTCTATATCCAGCGGGAGGATTGGATGTGCGCCCCGTTACCATAAAGTAGGGGTGAACAACCCGTTCCTCGTCGAATAGTGACCCGGTCAGCCCACAACATCTGCGGGAAGAACCAGTACCACTTGCTGGGATTCCCGCCAGTGGCTTTCCATAAGGATTGCCTCATCGAGAAGTGCCCATTTTCGACTTTCCGTTGGCTTGAGAATTATACGGCGAAACTCTAATATTTCTTACTGCCGTATTTAGACTCAAGGTAGGCCACGGCCGCTAGGAAGGCCGGCGCATTATCTGTCACCAGTTCCTCCGGCAACCCCACCTACAAATCACAATCTTCAAGTAAGAACAAGGCCAGCGTTCTGGCATTCTCGTTCTTTATCGGACCGCGCTTCTATGTAGCTGCTGAGAGAGCAGCGGGCGTCGACAATTTTATGAAGCCGTTGGAAGGAGTACCAACGACCATCACGTCGACGTGTACCACTTGGATGAGCGAAGGGGTATGAGTGACAACGGGCGGGATCTTTAATAGAGTCCTTTGCCTCAATTGACACAATTCGCAAGTCTTAATGTACCAAGTGACATCCCGCTCCATCTCAGGCCACCAGAAGCGCATTTCTATCAAGGGATTGGTAGCAAAGACGCCGCGATGAGCTAGGCTATCATGAGCCGCCCGCATCATATACATTCGGTGTTCTTTGTCCACCACCACTGATGTGCGCTCCCGTTGTGGATTTATGATAGAGTTTTCCATCTGCATTCCTCGAAGAAGCCGGTGGCGAATCGCAGGAGGCTTTTATATTCTTTGTCGTTCATGCCATCCGGGCGAGCCAGGGTGTTCCGCCGCCATTCCTTCATGAGGAGCAGCCGCTCGTCCGCTAGCTTCGCCGCTACCGATCGTTGGTCTTCAGAATACGGTTCCCGCTTCGTCGGGTCGTACTTCAATTCGAGGTCAGGGATCAGCGGCTCGCCTGCTGGCTTGTCGTCCCCCTTTGACTGAGAGAAGACCTCGAAAATGTATTCTTTACTAAGGTCGGGTGTAAGCCCACGCCTGTTCAGCGTCGTTTTCGAAGTCAGAGGCTGACTGAGCCTCATCTCCCGCCAATTCAGCTACCATATATCCACCTCGGGTGTCAACATCGTGCTTGAAATCCTCGAAATTCTTGAGAGGCGGCCAAGCACTACTTTCAGGATGAAGACCCGGCGGTCGTTATTATCGAACTCGTCTTCTGGGTGATCATACTCTGGATCCCCCGGCTGAATACGCCGGCGGGAGAGTCCATCTGGCCCGAAAGTCTTGCCCGGTACATGCTTCAGAGTGAATGAAACATTAAGATCTCCTCGATCCAGCGGTTGATCGTAGCGTTGGGTCCCATTCCCGGGTGATCCAACATGCCTTTGAGGTACTGAGCGTCGGTCTCGACGACCAGCTTGCGGCAGCCCAACAGCCAGTATTGCATGTGTCTAGCGCCCTCTTCAAGCCAAACAATTCCGCTTGGGCTGAGAATACCTCGACTCCCGTTCATTCAAAGGTATGGAGCTGAAGCGGGCATAGTACCGCTTATTTAGGTCCAAAGGATCCCGCTGGTACACATGCACTCCAACTCCAAGGTACGACGTATCAACCGCCAGCACCACTTCGGTGTCCCATTCATATCTTATAGGTCTAAGCGCGGGACATTCTCGCAAAGCCTTCTTCAAAACTTTCATGCAGGCGTCTTGGGGCGGGCCCCACTCGAATATGACTTCTTTCCGGGTGAGCTTCTGAATTGGTTCAGCTTTGACCGTGTAGTCTTGGATGAACATCCTCATAACGCCCACAGTTCCCAGAAAGGCTTTCACATCGTGGAAATCCTTCAGCGGGCCCCAACGCTCAATGACGCCGATTCTATCTTCATCCGGGCGCATGCCCTCGTATGAGCAGACATGGCCGACCACCTTAAAGGTTCCCCGGCAAATCTGCAACTTCTTCCCGCTTACAGTCGCCCCAGAATAGGCTAGCCGGTAAGTACCTCGGTTGCAGTCTACCAAGTGTAACCACACAAAGGACCCTTATCAGCGGGTTCTCAGGGATGGTCTCGTACGTCCCGTCAGGCTTTGTATCGTACGTGAAGCCGCCGGCGACAGGCACGTCATCTATATACGGCCGGGTAACCGCAGGAATTTCGTCTCGCAGGATGTAGGTTACGTCTTCGTGGAAGATCGGCACAGAGTTGGTCCAACCCTGCGGCAATCTTACCAATCGAAGCGCCCCAAACGGAGTTTGGAAGGTCGTGTAATCTCGAGATTCGGGTCAATCAGCCGGTGGTTGTACCCAGAATAAAGATCAACGTGGGACCCACAAGCCCTTCCTGCGAAATGTTCGGCTAGATCCGCGGCGCCGGGAGGCACCCCAGAGTGCGCGATGGTTACCGCGTTCAGCGGCTCCAACGAATGCACTAACCGAATTGACTTCTTATCACTCTTCAGAACTCCAAAGTAATCCGTGCGGTACGAGCCGTTGGATGGTTCGTAGATATTGGCGTCGATACTCGCCCTAAGCACCTTGCAGACTTCTTCCAGTTGTCCCGGCGGGATGGGAATATTTCTTTCCACCCAGACCTTATGGTCTGCTTTCCACCGGGAACTTGACTGGCGGGAAGAAATCCGTCCTGAAAGTTCCTCGTTCACTGTCATCCCATGCTACTGTATTTTCGTGTATAGATAACATGTGATGAACCAGCTTCATCTCTTCATCATTCAGGAACCCATCATTATGCAGTTCGTCCACTACCGCTTTCCTTTCCGCTGTGTACCTCCCTACGGGAACGAACTCTGGCGGGTGAGGGTCTAGCGGGACGAGATTCTGCAGCGGATCCCCAATGATATTTCTTTCTATCCTGAACTCGGGAGGGAGCGGCTCGAGGACCGGCTTACTTTCAGCGCTACCGGCTTATATTTCTTCGAGAACACCTCCTTCACCTCGACTTCAAGGCGGTGATCCTCGGGAACGATTTCCTCCATCAACACCACTTTCGTTTCGTTGTGTTCGAACCCGGGCACCACCCAGTCGGCGTAGTCACAGCACTGACAGCGCTCCCCCGCTGAATGCCGAGACCGCTCCTGTTTGAGGCGACTCAACATCGGCACCGGCTGTCATGAACACAGCGGCTGGGTCCTTCAGTTTCTCTCTGACTTTATCCGTTATATTAGCTACGATGGCTACATAGGATTCGCCGACGTTCTTTCCTTCTGTCAGCTGCTCATTATATTCCTGAAATAGCTGAGCAGCGGGTTTGTCATCAACTTCTGGCATGGCAGCCGCTAGGTAGGCCATTTTCGTCTCGGCCATCGAAAACCCCTCTTCTCCAGATTTCATCAAAGCGCAAATTCTAGGAACATTATTCTCGTCCAGTTCTATCTGAACCGCTAACTCTCCTTGATGGTTAATCAACTCCTCGGAATTCTGAAAATTTTGTTCCTCTTCGCCGCTCGTCTGCGCAGCCGGTGGCGCATCGTTTTGTACGCGCCGCACCTGCCGCCGCTGACCCCTGGGGAAGGTAGGGACGACCACCCGCTTCGAAGTGGAGGGGTCGGTCAGAGTCAGGAACTGGTTCCCGTCAGAAGTATTTTTGATACCGCTGGCGGTCAGAATTTCGAAGGGCCCGCCCCAGCAGCACTTTGTATGCCGGGTTCCGTATAACATGCACTTGTAGGTACACTGTCATATCGCCGAACCTGAAGGGGACGTTCCTCGCTAACCCGACTGACTTTTCGGTTTGCCCGTTGGCGCTCATCTGTGGATACAGTTATCGGGGTCCCAGCTGACTCCTAGCTCGGTGGCTACCGACAGGGCCATGGACACGATCTGTGATCCACCATCCAGAATGCATTCTACTTCGGCGGCTCCATGAATGAGCGGGAAGACCACTCCTCAGGGCCGCTGATTCTCCTGCAGAAGCTTCGGAGATCGCGACGAAGATTTCTCTTACCGGCTCACCATCGGCTACCGACTGCCAATATTGCACTGCCCGGGTCGACAGTGATGAGAGCTCCCGCTGGCATGAGTCCATCGGCCACAGTTGAGACCTGAACTAATGCTTCGTAAGGGAGGTCCTCCAAGGCTACGCTGGAGGACTCATCATCTTCGTCGGCTTCTTTCTCTGCGTGGCTAATCAATTGCTCGAGGGTGACTCGAACAGCGGGCGAGACTCTCTTCTTCGAGAGCAACGCCTTAGCCTGACGCAGCAACTTCGGGCTGAGGCGACAACCTCCCCAGCGGGAGCGCTATTTCCAGGCTTCCAAAGATCTCCTTTATCAAGGATTCGACCTCCTCATCTTCTGGTCCTCTACGGGCGCCTTCAACTCGTAGTTCTTTTCGTTGGCCGCTGGCGGCGCATTTCCCGCCGGCCCGAACTCTGGGTTCGTTGGGCCTTTTAGCTGGCTTGACCGGGGGAACGTTCCTATACGGAAGTTCCGGCGGCTGAGTGCCATTTTGTTCTTCAGTCTCCCTCCCGCTCCTTTTCCTTGGTTTCCACGATCGCCGGCTGTGCTTCGACGGCGGGCTTTCGTATCGTCCTCGGTTTATTAGGGCAACTTCGGCATCACAACTTCCATTTTCTTTCCTGCGGGCGGGCGTGCTTGTCGGTTCTCCGGGGGCTTATCCGCAGTGGGTTTCCCCTTGGCCCCCTTCCTCGAACTCTCTAAAAATGCTCACCTTCGACGCTGTTCCCCGTTCGGGAAGGACCAGCCCCGTTGGAAGAGCGAGAGTTCGCTGAGACAGCCGCCAGCAGAATCGCAACAGCGTTGGCGTCGAATTGCGGCGGGGGAGATTGGCTTTGATGAGCCACAAGGGGTGGTTGAACACCCCCTTGAACCATGCGACTGGAGTTGCGTCACTTGCCGCTGGAGGTTTACTTGCTCAGCTCGCAAGGAAACCAATTCTTCTTCTCTCGGGTCATAGTAGAATTCCTCGTTCTGGCTGAACGCGGCTTGCGCGGCTTCCAGCTCCTGCTCGTCCATGTCAAGAACGGAGAGCTGAGCGAAGACAGACTGGTAGTTTTGCGCAGCGGCCGTGGGTTGGGCGGCCGGGCGGTCTCCTCTACCTGCTGCTTCTTGGACTTGTGCCCGTCTTTCGGATTGGTATCCCATCGGGGAAACAGTCTCTGAACCCTACGACCTTCATTCTTTCCACTCCCTATGTGGGCTTGCCGAATGAGCACACTTATCTCTAAAGTGCCCGAACTTGTCGCAATAAAGACACCCCTGATCCGCCAGGTTTCCCTTGAATTGCACGGTTGGCAATCGCGGGAAAGACTGGGAGTCAGCGGCGCCTGGGACTCTGCCCGGTAGGGACTTATAGAAGGACTCCAACTCGGCCATCCTCTTCTTGGTCGCGGCGTCGATCTCTTTTAATTGGGAGGTCTGGTTATCCAGCCGCTCCATCATAGTGACGACCGACACCTTAATCGTCTCAAGAAGGGACTTGTTAGGGTCCTCCTCTTCTTTCTTTACCGTCACGTTTGGGTGAGGTAGTATGGATCGCCCGCTCGACGCCTTTCCAGACCCGCTGGAGGTCTTGGACTTGCTCGAGTAACCCCGGTCAGAGGCGCCAAAGAACTCAGAGTTAGCGGTCGAGCGTTTTGCGATCCTTTTGGCTTCAGTCATGACCTCGGCCAGCGTCCATGTGCGGACCTCTGGCTCGTCAGCATCATCCCCGGCAGCGGAGGTTCCGCTCGAGGTTCTCCAGAATCCGTTCCTTGAACTCAGGACTCAACTTGGAGAAGAACATCGGGAGAGCCTCCGGTGCGAAATTAATTTCGAATCGAGAAGCTTGTTCGCCTCGACGTTCATGACGCGCATTAGGCGCATGAGTTTCGTCTTCATCGTCCCGGTCGATCCCCTCTTCCGTGAACTTACGAAGCTGCCGGTGCAATTTCTGCACAGAGCCCTTCTTTTGGTCGACTACGGACGGGTAATTTTCCCAGGATTTCTTTCTTAAAGTCGTCGAACTTCTTAGAATACGAGGCGAATTGCCGCCACTCCTCGGCGGTTGCCTGTGCAGTATAGCGGCAGACAAACTCGTTCTTCTTATCATCCGGCGTCTCATCTAATTCCATCATACGCTCCACATGGTCCAGGAAACGAACAAGCTCCTCCGGCTCTTCCTCTTTGAAGAGCGGGGCGTTCCTGTCCCATGGTTCCGGCGCGCGCTTCTTTCCTCGAACGACAGGGTGTTGTTGCCGTCGTCAGCCATCGGATTATTTGAAGGGGTTGGTGAAGTGTTGAGTAGTGGTGAAGAGACAGACGAAAGAGTCGTTGACGACTGGGTAGCTGCACCAGTCGGGCGTAACAAGTCTTGTGCCGGGCGGTTGAGTTGAGGTTTGTTGTTCCAGCGGAGCAGAGGGGCTCAACGACTGGGTTTGGCGGGTACGATAAGCGTGAGCTTGGGTTCGTCCGCGCAGAGAATAGAGTTCCCGGCAAGAGCAACAGGCGGGCGGGAAGGATTGTCAGTCTCGAGATCGAGAGCAGCGGCAGCGGCACGTAGGCTAGTGTTGGTTGACCGAGGTTTTGGTGGTGGTGCTCTAGCGGATCGTCCTTCTGAAGCCACGTCTCCTCCGAAACTAAATGGCAAAATCTTCTATAGCGGGCCTGGAGCTAACGGCTCACGGGCGGGTGTATATTCTATTCTCGAGTCAACCGGCGGATGGTTCGTGCTAGGTTATAGCAGCGTCCACAAGCGATTTCTTTCGACTTGACACAAATAATCTGTCACCCCTCGCGGTGGGCTCCAGATGAAACGGTGCGTGTAGGTGTAGGCGTGAAATATACCGAAAATATAAAATCACAAAATCAATCCAATGCGGACGTGTGTGTGTGTTCGGGGTGGCGGGAGCACGTATCGTCCCTCAGAATACTTGTGCAAAGCTTCAATCAATCAAGGTCGCTACGTTTGAGCGGGACGAACTACTAGATTGTCTAGCGAGAACGTAGCGGGCAAAACGATTCGCAGCGGGAGAAGCGAAGAGTCACTCTTTCTGAGACTTCGAAATGAGAAATTCTGAGTCTAGCGGGGAGGGTCTCCGTGCCAATAGAAAAGCGTCGCCCGGTAGTGGATCGTCAACCGGCAAGAAGCTTTCTGGATGACAACCGGCGGGCAGAAGGCGCGGCTCAGCGGGACGGGGTTCTTATACGACCGGCGCGGCTCTGGCGAGAAGCGGGGCTCTTATGTCGATGGCGCGGACACTAACAGTGACCCGGGCAGTTACACCACTACGCGGCGGCGAGCTCGAACGGGGGTCTGGTTATACCGCGGAACGGCTGGCACACGGGGCGTCAACGGCGCGGAATCAAGCTCGAACGGGGGTCTTGGTTATACCGCGGAACGGCGAGAAACGGGGCTTCGTATTTCAGGAGGGCTCGGGCTCAAAGGCTGGCGGGGCTCTCAAAGTTCTGGCGGCTCGGTATGCCACAAGTCTTTCCGTATCACTCGAGTCTCTCTCAGATATCAAGTCTAGTCCTCTTTCAAAGTTCAATTCAAATTCTAGAGTCCGCTACAAACTGCCCTTGTCTACGGGTAGTAATTGACTGAGTAACCAAAAGTACACCAGGAGATTAAATACATGCAGCGGGAGCAGAAACAACCAAATAAAATCATGATGAGAGAGTGTCCAAGTTTGATGCCGCGCCCGCTGGGAACCAATGGTATATTCAGGATTGCGAGTCGTGAGTGAAAAGACTGCCTCCGGAGAAAGTCCATGCGGGCGGGAGGGTATTGCGCCTTATTGCAGTGCAATGGCGGCTGGTTGCCATGTCTTCAAGGAGAGACACGAATATCTTCTTCATAATGGCTGCTTGCCGCTGGTCGAGTAAAGGTCAAGGCCACCTCCCGCTGTCCGTTCAGGCGGCGGCTCGAGGGCGGTCAAGTTCTTCTATGTTCTTCTGTCATCAGGAAAGAGGCTCCCGCTAGAAGCAGGGCAAGCCGATATAATCCAAGGGTTCGCCACTCGCCGAGAGACTCCCCGATATCAACGGTATTTGATACCGGCGTCGTCGGTTGGTCTCTCCGCTAGTGAATCCGAGGCAGCCGATGCTCCCCGCTTGATCCAGTCCACCCGCCGCCCTAGTCGGGTCCTCGGCGATAAGCCCGCTGCTCGAGTAGGATCAAGTCTTCCTTGATCTAGCCCTCCCGCTAGGTCTTAGTCGACCCGCCGAAAGTGATGTTCCCGGCGGCATGTCCCCGCCAGTACTAATGAGTTCGTCCGTCCGCCCCGTCCGATTCGTCTATGGTGGGTCGGCGGTTTAACGCCTAACTTCAGGGTTTTGGTAATCCCTCTTGGTGGCCTCCGGCACCTTAAGGCAACGGTTTCCCGCTACGCCTCTTGGCCCAACAGTAGTAGTAGTTGAAGTCAGAGTCCCGTTCCCATATTTAGGGAAAACGTCGCTAAGCTCCCGCTACTAATTGATGATGTCCCGCTGGCTTATCGGCCATCCTAAGCGATAAGATACTACCCTCGAGGTAGAGTATATCTTCTGTAATCCTAGCCTCACTTCCTCCCGCTGATAGGTACAGAAATCGATAAATTTCTGTCGTTTCACGCGTAGCCGCTGAGCGGCCCTATCAACCGCGAAGATGTTGCGGAACCAGAGGACGTCTTTGGCGCAATGAGTGGTTGCGGATATTCAGCCTCGCAAGATGAGAGCGCGACGACGGCTTGCTGCTTGGAGCTCCATGACAAGGGCGAGTTCCCCATGAGAATCACGAATCCCGAAACGGATTTACGCGTGTCGCCCATTCCCCAAGTCGGAGTCACTGAGCGCAGTGAGGATTGGTGTTCCTGAGTCGCGACCTCCAAGCGTGATGCCGTGCGCTGTGGTTCCGCGAAGATAACGCAGTAGGTGTTTGGCAGCGGTGATGTGGGCTGGACCGTAGCTTGCCATGAAATGAGCTAGTTCACGTACAGCGTACGCGATGTCGGGACGCGTGCAGGTCGCCAAGTACATACATTTCCCAACGATCGCGGTGTATGGGTAGTCCTTGGCCTTTGCGATGTCTTCGGCGGCAGCAGGCGTCAAGCGGGCGCTTGATCCATTGGGTCAGCACCGTGTTGCTCTTGTCAAACCCAAGTCACGGAGAATGGACTCCGTGTACGACTTTTGGTGAAGGCGGATGGTGCGTTGTTCCCTGTCGCGTTCGATGGTACAGCCAAGATGTAGCTGCGGCTCAGCCGTTATCGGTGATTTCGAATTGAGCGGCCAGTGCCGCAACCACGGGCTCGGATTCAGCTTGCGAAGATGAGGCTATCAGCATGTCGTCGACGCTTGTAGTAATGATGGAGTACTCGTTACCCGAGTCTCCGTTGGTATACACTCCAGTCGGACTCGATTCGTTTAAAACCGATGGATTCGAGTCGCGAATTTAGCTCCAGGTACCACTGCCGGCCTGCCTGCTTGAGTCCGTAGAGACCCTTCAGGAGCCTCCAATAACCCGGTCCCGCAATGGCAGGTTTCCGCATGTAAATCTCCTCCTCGAGGGGACCGTTGAGGAAAGCAGTTTTGACGTCGACTTGTCGTAGTGTCATGTCTTGGGCAGCTGCGAGTGCGAGTACAAAGCGAATCGATTCCCATCGAGCGACGGGTGCGAAAGTAAAGTTGTAATCTTGTCCAGGGATCTGAGTGAAGCCCTTTGCGACGAGTCTGGCTTTGAATCGTGATATCAGCCCATCGCGGTCGCGTTTAATGTGAAGAACCCATTTAGACGCAACGGCTTTACGGCCAGGTGGTAGATCCTCGACTTCTTCGTAGACGCCCTTCGCCTTCAGCGACTCGAGCTCTTCATGAATGGCGACCAACCACTGCGGCCAGTACATAGACGACTCTGCCTCGTGAACAGTCGCTGGGTCTTTAGCGTCTGGGTCATCGATGGGGTCGGAGAGAGCTGCAAAAGCGGTCTCTGTTTGCTCGAACGCCTGCGCGAGATCCACGAACTCCTCCGTTTCGCATTCAATCTCCAGCTCGTCACCCGACACTAGGACGGACATGAGGTAGTCCTCAGAGATGAGGAAATCGTTCCCCCCCTCGTCCAGTGTCGCGTGGTCGATGATGTATTTCGCTGGGACTTGGCGAACACGGGGTACACGGCGGTCAGCAATTGACCTGTCGTCGAGTTGGGCGTCAGGCATGGGGACGTCAGCGTCAGGTTGTCTGTTAATGGACATTAGGCTTCGTTTACAAGCCGTGTTTGCGTTAACGCACGGAGTGACTGCTCGAGGCTGTATGCTCTGCGAGATCTCGTCTAGAATCTGTTGTACAGCCCTGGTTAAACAGGTTAGATGGACGTTAACATCCAGACGCGTTAACACGTACTCAGGAGACGCGTCAGCACGCTCCGAGGTTTGCATTTCAATGTCCTCAGAGGGACGCCTGGTTAAACAGGTGAGTACGATTTACGCTATCGTTAACGATAGAACGTACGGGTTTCGCTCAATGGCAGGGTTTGGCTCAATGGCCGGGTTTCGCTCGATGGCAGGGTTTGGCTCGATGGCCGGGTTTGGCTCGGTGGCCGGGCGCGCGGAGGTGGGGCCCGACGGGCGCCGCGATCTCTGAAGTGTTCCTCGAGATCACACGGCACGTCTTCCCATAGAATGTCGGAGAGTGGAGGTGATGGAAGGAAGTCAGGAAAACCATGGAATTGGACGTCGCGTCGCGAGCGGACAGATCTGGCCTCTGTAAGCCAGATCAAATATCCCTTGGAGTCGCGCGCATATCCAACAAAACGGCCTTCTTCCCCTCGCGGTGTCAATTTCGGTTGCTCCGTCGAGTTGGTTTTTCCCGCGCCCGTGACGAGAGCACCGAAGGGGCGCAGGTGCGAGAGGTCAGGTTTGCGCTTGAACCAGCTCTCGAAAGGTGTCGAACCGTCCTCGTTTGCTGAATGCGGCACTCGATTCTTAATGTGGATCGAGGCTTGGGGGCGAGCGGCCAAAACCAGAACGTGAGCGAGGCGTCGACCAGCATCGCCCTGATCATATGCTCAATCGTCTGGTTCAGCCGCTCCGCAACGCCGTTCTGAGGAGACGCGTCTGGCACCGTTTTCTCGTAGGTGATGCCGTTCTCGGTGCAGTAGTCCTTGAATTGACCGTACACGAGTTCAGGCGCATTGTCGATTCGTAGGTAGACAATCTTGGCACCCAGGAGATTCTCAGCTGAAGCGCGGAATTCGCGGAAGCACGTGAGGGAGTCGGATTTGGATTTTAGGAAGTAGATTGTAGTGAAACGTCGAAAATCGTCGGTAAAAGTGATGAAGTGTCTGTAGCCCCCATACCCCAGAGGTAGAGGACCACAGATGTCGGTGTGGATACGAAACAAGACGCGGTCGGCGCGGTTTAGAGCTTTGTTAGGGAACGGTAGTCGTTTGATATTGGCAAGAGCGCAAATGCGGCAGTTCTTGATGTTGACTGAGTCCACCGGAAAGCCGAGGTGGCGCTATTGAGCCCTTTAACGTCTAGATGGCCCATTAGACGGTGGTAAAAACCAAGTCCTTGTTGGTATCGGCGTCGGCATCGGGTCCAAGGAGAGCAAGAACAGAGGGAGTTGTCGCATTGATGAGGTCGGTAGCCGAAAACGGAAGCAAATTTGCTTCCGTGGAGGTTCCCACGATCTTCACGCCCATCTTGTACAATCCACCAACTATCTCCCCAGACGCAAACTGGATACCATCCGCATTGAAGTATCGGATCTTCCCCCCCCCAGTGTCCGTCTGCACTCCCTTCAAGTCCAATCAGCGAAAACTTGGGGTCACCTTCGTGAGTGCCTTCAAGAATGACTTGTCCCTTCCCTAAGGCTTGGGTGGTTAGATTTGTTCCAAATCCATGAACACTCAACGGCTGGCTGAAGGTCTTGTATTCCTTGAAGGACACTTTGTTATTGAAGACGTGGCGCGACGCGCCTGTATCGTGGTAGACGTTCTCTGTTTGCTCCACCGCTCTGCGTTCAGCACAACATCCACCGCATTCACCCACACCTCCTCCATTTCGTCCTCATCTTCTCCGTCTATCTCAAGTCTCCCGACCATGAACACGAAGTTCGCATCTACCGTTTCGTTCCCCAGCGCATCCTGAATATCTTCTTCACTGTCTTCTGTGGCATCCACCATCCCAGCAAAGCGGTCTCCTGCGCTCCGAAGCGCCTGGCGCCGCCTCTCCGTTACACGCTCGGCCGGCGGCAGGTGAATGTCCCGCTGTCCTCGGTAGCTATCGGGATACTGACCCGCTTTTCCTCCCCCGTAAGAAAAACAATCCGCCTTTACATGACCGTACGGTGTCATGCAGAAATCATTGTGCAGATTATGCGTTCGCGCTGCGGCCTGTTGTCGCGATTATCGCGATTGTCGCGATTGTCTCGATTGTCTCGATTGTTGGAAGATGCTGAAGATCGGTGGTCGTAAGGGCCTGCGCGACGGTCGTTCCGTTGGTGAGTACGTTCCATCTTTCTCCCTCCTGGTGTACCCGGCTGAACGAACGACGCGCTTGCTACAGCATCACCATCGTCGTTGTGTGCTCGAGCCTTCGAAGACGAGGAGGAGGAGGAGGTAGCAGCGGTGAACAGACCTTTGGAGAATTCCTCCCGTTGGAGGCGAGCAAGCACGAATGCCGATTTCAGTGGTTCTCCTCCCTGTTCGCTCTTCGCCATCTCCTCAAGCAGAATATCGCGGCAATACTGCCACTTGTCGCTCGGGGACATGTTCGTGATGAGACACTTTGCAAACTCGTGGTCAGGCAGCATCCCAGCATCGGCACGACGCAGCCTCTGGTACTTCTCCATTATCTCGACCCTCCACGCGACAGGATTGGCGCCACACATGAAGGATGTTATCTGGCTCTTGAGGGTGATAGCCATAAGCGCATTTGTAGGTTCGTACGTCTCCTTGAGAGCTTCCCAGGCCTCGTGCGCTGACTTGCAGTCTTCGACGACGTAGAGTTTCGGTCCGGGAACGGCTTCGACGATAATTGCGAGCGCTTTCTTGTCTTGCGCGAGCCACGACTCCGCGTTCTTCTTTGCAACGTTCACTTCCACCTCGTTCCCGCGCGTTGTAATCGTAACTTCGTTGCCCTCGCCGTCGAAACCAGTGTGCGTCAAACTCTCCACCAGCTTCGGGATGACTGGTGGCTTATACTCAATCGCCTGCGACATATTTCCAGTACCCCGCAGCGTCAAGTTTGCGCTTCGCTTTGGATTGGAATTCTGCGTAGTTGTTGCTGCCGTCGCTGTTTTCTACAATAGGGGCAAGTGTGATTGGACGCCATTCTTTGTCGTTCGAGTTGGCTGACGCCATTGTGAGATAGCGATATGGAAACGTTGGGTTGGACAATCAAGGGTGGGAGATGTGGAGGTATGTTGACCAGGATGAGCAAGGATGAGCAAGATGTGTTCTAGCAGCTTTGTCGAGCAGTATAGTGCAGATGGTTCACAAACGGAGGCCCATAACCTATCAAGTAAATATATATTTGGTCTGGTACGAAGAGAGAACCGTTAGTTAATACATAGGCGAGTAGAATATACGAGCCATACCTGGTACGAAGAGAGAACCGTTAGGGGTCCGTCTCTTCGTCCAGGATCAATATGTTACAGAGTGATCGAGTAAGTAGATTGATTAGGAAATGTTTAGGTCAGCGACTAAGCGCTGCGTCAATGTCCAACATTTCGACCTTGAATCGCTGGCTCTCGAGTCTCATCTGGTGACTCTTCCGTATTCAATTGCAGCTTGCCGCGATCCGGGTGTGAGTCAAGAATCAAGTACCAGAACATTTTCTTCTGAGTAGTAAGTATGCTCGTAGCGGAACTGTAGGTCAGTGGCAAAGATACATGTTATCTTGCTTTACGATGAACGACGATAACTCTGAAAATTTGAAACATGGTATGAGCGCCCGTCAACTTTAATTCTTGAGCGCTCAACCGTGTGCCCTTGCAGGAATCCAAGCGCCTGTGGAATATTGACCGAAAGTTCCGCTATGGATCCGCGTCTCTTTGTTCTCTTCGATCTTACACGCAATCTCCTGCTAAGTTCGCAACTTGCGGTGGAGACAGACAAAAATAATCGAGTTGTGCTCATGCTAAAGGCTCAATTCACATCGCGTTCCTACGAGCCTCAGCCTGACGCTTGCAGCAGTACACTGCCTCTTCATGAGGATCCGCCGCCACTCGATCGAATGCCGAAACGAGCTTCTCAAGTGTCAAGAAGTTCGGCTGACAATCGCTGAAAGGGAAGGAGGTAACAATAAATACTTAAAACGTGTCAGGCACGCTGCAAAAACCGAATTTTCTCGACCCTATGCTTTGTCTTTGCTGCGCCACACCGTAAGTCTATAAATTGTCCCCTTGACTCGTTCGTATGCCTCCAGTACTCACTCATGTCTCTACAACTAGACGACGAACTTACGTTCCTGGCGACTGCTGCTGCAGTCGACAAAGATGTTGATATTCTTCATCATCAGCTTATTACTTCTCCGCTCTTAACGTACTCCGCGCTGGAACGACACCCGCTGGATTTCCCGTCTCGGGCACTGCTTGGGACGATCGCCGGAGACTCGGAGTCTGAAAGGCTGTATGTTAACACCAACTCACCTAGCAGCGTCATCATTTGCGGGGTTCAGGTCAGTCAGTCTCTCGAATCACCTGTTGATTCTGTTTACCAATTCAGAGTCTTTCAGGGAGCGGGAAAGAGTCATACAGTCTCCTGCCTTTTGGAATCCGCTCTCATCCAGGATCCTCGCATCGGAACGTTGCCCGAACCGTTAAGCGCCCTGGTGTACGCCAGTTTATGCTTATGCTGCCTCGCAACGTATACTACTAGAACTAATATTGCACAGTTTCCATTTCGACACTCAGGACGCGAACCGGCCTTGCGAGGCAGCCTTCCTCTCGTCGCCGGCGGCTCATCTGAACAATGTTGTCCTGCCTCAAGTCACCGTTTTGTGCTCGTACGTGTTGAGTATGTTCCACGTCGCTACTTTTGAACTGACTTTTCTCCCAATCCTCGAAGGCCGAGCAATATTACTCGTCGACGCAGGGCATATGCTTCTCAGCCTCAAGTCCGGGTTGAGCCCTTATATCTTTCCGAACAAGATCTTACCGCCGAGCGAATGCTTACCTTGATGGCTTGCGATAATATGGATGTATGGCAGCTATTCACGGACAATGTATTTGTCTCATGAATCATATTTCACAGAAAATGCCTTTATATATGCACACCGCTCTCCGCCTCATTCGGAATATGGGTGTCGATGCCTTCAGTTACTCGGGTGCGCTTTTATAGCTGTTTTCGACTTCAGAGGTTCACATGTGCTGCATAGAATTCAAGCGTCAGATATCCCTCGAGAATCTCGACGTGAAGCAGAGGATGATGATTGAACTTCGGCTTAGCTTGTTGGATGCGTTCATCGGTTTGACAGCCCGCAAAGTCAACTCCTATTTTTCTGCGGGGGACGTTGTCCTTGTGGACTTGACTGACCCTTTCCTTGACGGTGAGCCACTGGCACGCAACCGCATTTCTTGGACTCACACTTATTTGCGGAAACCCAGGTCTTACGGCCTCAGTCCTATTCGACATCGTGCTGGGAACGTTTACGCAGTGGGAAACGCCATGCGGAAAGCTTGTTGGTGGGTCCAAAACATACGGCCTCCATTCCCTCTGGATCTGATGCCTATTTATACATCATGATGCAGTCTTGGATGAAGCTCACAAGTACCTCGTCAACAGCGATTCGACGAAGCTCGCGCAGTCGGTCAGCGATATCATACGGCTCCAGCGTCATTTGGGCACTCGGATGGTCATCGCTACCCAAGAACCAACAGTTATCCCGGCAACGATTCTGGATCTTGCGTCGACAATCATCTGTCATCGTTTCTCCTCGCCGGCTTGGTGCGCGCACCTCGCGCGGCATGTTTCTACGGGAGCTGAGTTGGATGCTGCTGGCTGGTTCCAGCAGGTGATGACGCTTCCCACCGGGCACGCCTTGGTGTTCTCGCCCGCAGCCGCGATCGCGGCTGATGAGCGCGGTGCCGTCCTGCTGGGTCGAGGACACCTGCGAGTGAGGATTCGCCCGAGGCTCACATTGGATGGAGGGGCTTCGCTCCTCGCTGTTGGGCGCACCGTGCAGGCCACCCGGAACCAGCTTTAGTGCCTTCGCCAATGTCGCTGCCAACACCTCTGTCGCAGCAAATGGACTTCCCAATGTCACCCGACACCTATGTTTCGCCCTCCTTCGCCGCATTAGCAAATTCGACGGAAAGAAGCTCTGTACTACCTGCTTCCCCGTTGACCCGCGTCGCTGCAACTGGCTCTAGGGGGGAAACCTCCACCGCCGCAGCGACAACGGCAACAGCGCTTGCAGTGCCCGCTCGACTGAAGCATTTCATGGGTTGGCTGTCTCGCAATACGACGCCGGACTCGCCTGCAGCAAAGTTCAACGACGCTCAATCTGCCTTGTTTTGGATTGGGAAGAAAAATTACCCTGGCGTGAAGAAGTGGTGGCTCAGATGATTGACGAAGCAACTGAGATTGGACTGATTGAGTTTCCCAATAATGGTTTGACAAAGAAACAGTTGAAAGCAAGCGGGGAGGAAAAGATGATACGTATGCTCCGACGAGGACCGTTCGTTTATGTATGATTCAGTTCATACCGTCGTTTATTTTATTTTTCTGTCCACCTGCGGACGGCTCAATTCTTCTTCATTGGCGTCCTGCTGCTTCTGTAGGTTCTGTTGTTGGTTCTCCAACAGTCAACATCCAGCTGATCGATTGCCACTTTTTGCATTCATTTCCTTGAAAACTGAACGATAATAATAATTCGAGAGAGATAAGTCTCGGTAGTTAGAATGGGCGTTGAACGCTTTGTCTCACTCTTCAGGAAGGTCCGTGGAGCAAAGTTGAACTTGGCAAATAGTAGTAAATACGCGAATGTTTCAGGTTAAACGAAAATTCCGCATACGTCGCAAGATCTACAGCTTTCTGGGCAAGTTTGGGGCAAGTTCCAGTTGACAAAAATCTGAAAATCCTTACTCCTTTATTCAGTGGATTTTCTTTGACGAAGCGCAGCAAAGGACTCCGAATTTCCAGACGTGCCGAACGCATGCCGAAGCTGTCGCACAGCCTTCGGCAACCCTAGGCCGGTTTGACCCGACTGCCGAGTGTGCCGGGGTGTGAGCATCGTTGCCCACGACGTCTTCGACAGCTTTTTGGACATCTTCTGGACAAACCTCGTGAGCATCGGCAACCTATTTACAGTCTTTATTGGCTGCGGAGCGCGGTAACGTCGTATATAAGGTCTCTCCACTTCCCACCGCATTGCGTCCAGAGTCAATCCTCCCATGTCCTCTAACGCCGCCCCCACCTTTGAGCTCGACAACCGCTCCCCGGTCAACTCTGAATTCCGGGGGAAAGCCTCGGCGGATCAACCCGCAGCCCCGGGTGAGTCATTTGAGTCTTCTGCGTTGACGAAAAGTGCTGAGATGAGTGTGGGGTAACAGCGACGGATGGTGAAGGAAATGGGCCTCGTAGAGCAATGGGGAGCCACCCTACGCAGCATTTGATCAAGGTGCAGCCGTTGAAGAGGGAGGAGATGCAGGTGAGTTGGCTTTTGAGTGTCTGAAGAATGAGATTCTCACTACTTGAAAGCCGTCGTATGCGCAGGATCTTGGATCAGGTCAGGTTAGTTTTTGACGAATCCGAACTATGTACTGCAGTGGTGTGCTCACTCATACGTTGCCAGGTCACGCACGGCCTCTATGGCACAATGCTTCAAGCATTCGGTTCGTGCCTCGGAATCTGCGGTATGGTGCCATGCTGCCCGGTGCCTAATCCTTTCAGGGAGGTGCAACAGGGTGAGTAACAGCTATACCAAGTACATGCAACTCAGAGATAACTGACGCCGCACAGGCTCCGTCGGCCTCGTCTCCCGCTTTGGCCAATTCTACAAGTCCGTCGACCCAGGCCTCGTCCAAGTTAACATCTGCACCGAATCCCTCCGCGTCGTCGACGTCAAGATCCAAATCATTCCCATCGGTCGTCAAAGCGTCATCACCCGCGACAACGTCAACGTCGAAATGTACGTCCGTCTTCCCGCCGTTCCCTATATTGTACATTAATTGCTGAATTCACTTCCTTACTCACTAACAGCGACTCCGTCATCTACTATCAAATCAACAACCCCTACCGCTCCGCCTTCGGGATCTCCGACCTGCGCAAAGCCCTTGTCGAACGCGCCCAAACAACCCTCCGCCAAGTCGTCGGCGCCCGCGCCGTCCAATCCGTCGTCACAGAACGCGAGAACATCGCGTTCGAAATAGCCGAAATCGTCGCAGACGTCGCGGATAACTGGGGTGTCGCAATCGAGGGGATTCTTATTAAGGATATCATCTTCGGCGCGGACGTGCAAGCGAGTTTGAGTAGCGCGGCGCAGCAGAAGAGGTTGGGAGAGAGTAAGGTTATTGCGGCGAGGGCGGAGGTGGATGCGGCCAAGTTAATGAGGCAGGCGGCGGATATTTTGGCCAGTCCGGCGGCGATGCAGATTAGGCAGTTGGAAGCGCGTATGTGTTGCTTTCTTTCTTTCTCTTGCTCTCTCTATCTTGATGCTTACCGGTTTGCAGTCCAAGCAATGGCCAAATCCGGCCAAAGCAAAGTCATCTTCGTCCCCATGCAACTACAATCCGACATTGCTGGGCAGCTGGCGGGGAATACCGCTGCGACCAATGCATTGATTACCGATACTGGGGAGGGGTCGTCGACTTCGTGAGTGCAAAAGCGAACGTGATTATGAATTTCGCCAAAGCTGGAGGCGCATACGAGAGGAATGGATATTCGTTTTCCATCTATTCGACCATGTACTTATGTCGATATCCGTTATCGTGGCTCACCGTTACCTACTTACTGTACCCCCCTTGTACTTACCTACGAATACCCTGTTCGTTTTATGCCATCCGTTGTGTAACTGTACTTGTACATGTTCTCCCTCTCGGTCAAGCCCGGTGGATTATACGAAAAACGGCTACAATAACATTGGCGAACGAAACCCACGAGCATTGTTAGTCTCTCGTAGACAGACGCTACAACAATATGGTCCTCGTACCTGCGGTTGTTGTACATATTATAAACTGTGAAGAACACACGCGTTAGCAAGTTCGCTCCCTGAGTCAAGCGTAGAAAGTAAAGATATGCTGCATACCTCTTCCCGGGAATCGTCTCATCCGCCAAATCCTCCTTCGTCTCACCCTGGCTACCCTCCTTCAGACACGTCAACCCGCGGGCGTACAGCGCGAACCGCTCAGCGCGGGGCACGCGACGGCTCATACGGCGATGTGCAAACCCAGAGTTGAGGAGCGGACGACGCCGGCGTCGGGTTCCTCCTTCAGAGTCATCCGAATCGCCAAAGGATTTCTGGAAAAGCTGGAAACTCTTCTTGAACAGACTCAACTTCTTCGACGCGTCGAATAATCCGAAGAAGTTGCCTGTGGCGCTGGCGCTGGGGTCCAGCCCGGCAGAGATGGTGAAGCTGCCGCCGAAGCTGGCGGAGGCGGTGGAAGTGGTTTTGACGAGAGGGGCGGTGGTGGATTCCGTTGGTGTTGCCGGTGCTGATGAGGAGCTGGAGGGCGCCGAATCGATTGAATCTGAGCCGTGGCCTGCGTCGGAGGAGGAGGTGTCAGTTGAAGTTCTATCACAAGCACATGCAGTGAATTCCAAAAAAACATTGGATGAATGTGCCACTCACGAGTTGTTTCCTTGATCAAATTCTCCTGTGTCTGCGTCCCCGTTAGCAACGTTCTCCTCGTCGTCATGCTCGTCATTCGATCCGGGATCTGTGGACGTCCTGATGAACGACTTGAGTATGTTGAATTTGAGTGTGGTATGGACAACGTAGGAGTTATTTGCAGAGTTGAGGCTATCCTCCGATTCATCCTCTTCATCATGATAAGCGAGCCGCTGTCCCTATAGTCTCTTGTAAACAGACGGAACAACACAAAGGTCCTCGTACCTACTACCTGCGGTGTGTTGTGCTGTCCCTAGCAGTTCAGTGAATTTGCTAAGGCCGTGACTGGATATGTATGTATATAGAGGAACACACCCATTAACCGAGGCGGATTCGTCTGCGTCTGAATCATCGTCGACGTTGACGCTTGACGCGTTTTGGACGCGTTGCCAATTAGGGTGTGTTTGGCTCGCGTCGTGATTTTACTTCTGAAATTTCGCGCGTAGCTCAGTCAAAGATTAGTCTAGTCCTACATCTATGGGAGAAGATCCCTCGAATGCTCTGAACCCCAACCTCTCGTAGAATTTCGCTGCGTCACTGTTCCTCGGATCTCTCCCCAACCACAGCTTGTCAGAAATTAAGGAAATTTTCGATACAGTGAAATTCAATGAGCACTAATGTACAAGGGGGAGAAACTGAGAAGAAGGATACAAAGAAAGTCTAAGCTGTATGTATATATATATCGTCAACCACTACCGCCCCATCTGTTATCCCCCTGAGTGATCTCACTAAAATTATTAAAGTACGTTCCCCAATCGTCGATCCTACAAACAAACCATCAGCAATGAGGGAAATCAAGAAGAAGAAGAGCAACATACTCTAAACTCATCGGCGCATTCGTCCACATCGCAATCGTATCATTATCTATCAAATTCATCATATCCCCCAGCTCCCTGCTCGCCTGCGCCGGGTCGGGATACGCCTCTGGGAACGGATCGTGCGCAGGGAACCAATCCTCCGGTGCCGGCGTCGGAGCGAAGGCACTAGGCGCCATCGGCGTAGGACCAAGCGTTCCGGGCTGCACACCGAGCCCGCCGGCGAACGACGAGGAGGCGGCGGCCTGTGGCACGGGCGCATACGGCGCACGGAAGTCTGGATCGGATATAGGCCTATCGAAAGTCTGTCGGAGCCCCCGCGAGCCAAGCTTGATGCGGGCACGAGACTCGTCGGGCAGAGGTGTGTTACACCGAGGATAGTGACCGTCCCGGACAGGCGGGAGCGTGACGAACTGTCTCCGTTCACCCCGCGTGCCCAGGTCGATTTAAATCCAAAGTCGATTCCGGAAGGGAAAGTTGCCCGACGGAAGCTAATTCTGCGAGAACATCCCTGTGTGCTGGTGTTAGCGGACTGCTCACATACACTGGAGAGGTCGTACCAGAATAATCCAGCAGCGTGCCATCTGAGTAGCCCAACTGAGCATCGCATGTGCGAGATGAGTAGAAATGGATCTTACCGGTCCTCGCACAGCCGCACGACCTCCATACACTTATGCACATTAGCCATCTCGCGACTCGGATCCGAAACCAACCCCGTCCGCTTCCCACTCCAGACATTCAGCAACAACACAATCGCAGCGGTGAACGTCGCGGGCTAAATAAACGACACATGAAGGAAAATTCAACCCCACTTGATCTAGCAAGCAAGCAACAAAATACCCACCAGATTAATCACAGCCGGAAAGCTCCTATTCCTCTGCTTCTGAATATCGACGATATTCGCGCATGCCCGTGCGGCATTCGTACAAATCGCAAGCGACGGAAGCGCCTACATCCGAAATAATCAGAACATGAGTGATGCGCAGGGAGGGAAGAACTCGAGCAAGCAAAAGAAAAAAAGCTCACCGTCGGCGCAGACTTCCTCAACATCGGAATAAACGGCCGATGAATCAAAATCTGCAAATGATAATACGCGCAATGCAGCGCGACCGACTGGTCGAAAAACACCTGCTCCTTGCGGTTCGGGTCCCAGCGCACTATAACATTAATACGAGGTAATTTTAGCAGTCCGTGGCTGCTTTCACGTAGGTACTCACAATGCTCAGCCATCCGATCCCTCCAATTATTCAACGACGAATCCAACTCCGCGACAGCCGACTCCTCCCAGGCGTCCGTCACCGAGAAGAAGACGCGTACTTTGTTGAGGGAGTACTGCATTCATAAATTCATATATGCACGCACATCAGCCCACATACATCATGCAAAGAGAAGCCAAAACAAAAGCAACTCACCAATATCTTCAAACTAAACGCCAGGATATGATTCAACCGCATCAACGTATTGAAAAACGTCACAGTCGACGGAACACCCGGCGGCTGCTGGAACGGATGTATGGGATCCTCCCAGTATTCGTCATCCACCTCAATTGGTGGATCGATGTCGAAGCTGGATTGATTTTTCCGGTACGCCGATCAGTTATGTGAGAAACGGAAGGAAGGAACGAAGAAGGTTATAAACGGATAATAACGAAGAGATATATCCGGAATAACGGAAGACCGCGTAATTCAAATTGACTTACTCATCGTAGTTCACCGCGCATGTACGGCCCATGCCTGAGCTGACCATTCGATCGAGATAGCAGAGGATCCAGAACGCTCGCTGAGATGTGTCAGTGGGAGAACATGTCACGTCAACATTGAATGGGTGGATGGATTTCACATACCCGGTACAATTCGCCCTCGACTGTAGGAATTTCGATTCTGGCTTTCCGTCTATGCACACCGATGTCCTGTAAAAGTCTTGTCGACTTGCGAGTCTCGGCTTGGCAATATGATCAACTCACCTGTGCCAACCGTAATCCAACCCCAATGAGTGTCCAACACGCTTGCGGCGCGGAAGAGCCGTCGAGGAACATTACGGCCAGCTGCAATCCCCGGTGAGTCGGGCAATAAATCAACGACGGTGGATGGAAAACTTACACAGTAATATTGCAAATCATACAGTGTCGCCTGTCCGAACAAATGATTCCCCACCAAAGGCACCTACAAAGTCGAATCATAAGCCACATCCGCAAAAACTCATCACAAGAAAACAAAACAAAACTTACCTGATCAAACCAATCCCACCCCCTCGCCAATCCCGCCGCCACAATCCCCGGATCCCCACTCCACCTCGACCCAATAGCGCACACAAGCAACACCGTCGCCGCGAACCCGTCATCCCTGGTCAGTTATATCGTCCACGGTAAGTTACTCTATATCTATACGGAAAAGTAAAAGTGAATGGGGATTGACCTTAGATGCAGCCCCTCCGAGACGTTCCTCTCGAACGTCGGGCGGTGGAGGAGGGGGAGGTAGATATTCTGGTGTGTGAAGTACAGCCCGATGAGCTCTGCCATGAGGTCCGTGGGGGGGAATTTGAAGTCGTGCGTTCGGCGGGTGGTGTTTTCCCACTTAGACGAGTTCAAGTTAAGTTGAGAACTAATATAGAAGTGAAGGATAGAAGAATCGAACTCACAGGCTTCCACTGCCAATACTGCAACCTCCTCGAAGTCCACGCGACCCCGTCGTCTTCCGAGCCACTTTTGTCTTCGATGATAGACGGGACGGGAGACTGCGCCAACGCCTCCTCGCGTTCTTCTCTCTTGACATCCGCTTTGAGATCGATGGCAGCCTTCACGAGCATCGCTCCCGAACTCTTCCCAATGAACCGATGTTCCCGCATCATACCGACGGAAAGTTTCTCGAGCTGTCAATAATAGAAGAGATCAGCGCTGTTAGTCAAACCCCGCACTCGATGCACTATGTAAGCGCAATTAGACGGAAGGAAACATACCTTGCGCACAAGATCGATATGCTCCAAATCATCCGCATGTGGCGGCGGAGGCGGCGCAGCCAGACTCCTCAACGCCGTCCGCATGATGAAGAGCGAGGCGGTGGATCCGTCGAGGGGTTGGGAGCTTGTGCTCAGGGTGGGTGAGGTATCGCTGGTACCTGTGGTGTCGGGAGGGGAGTTGGAGGAACGCGCGGAATCGGGGGTGGAATATGGTGTACTTGCGAGCTCGGCGCGGAGTTGTCTGACGAGGGCTTCGGAGTGTTGGAGGCGCGACTCGAGGGAGTCGACGTAGCTGTTGTATTGAAGTTAGAATCGGTGCGGGAAGGGAGCATGAATAGAAGACACGCCTTTTGGGCGGGGGACGTTTCTGTTGAGTTAGCGATGGATGAAATTTCCTCTTATCAATATTGAATGAGGAAGAAAACGAAGCGTACCGTGGTGCTCTCGATGTAAGTGCATTCTAGGTTCGCATCGGTACAAGTTGTGCATCGATCACCAGCAACTTGCGAGCCATCACCTACAAAAAAAATTGAGATCACGAGAACCAGAATGATTGGGGTAGTGGTCGAGAACATACATCGACCTGGAATTCACGTGTCAGTGAGGATTCACAACCGCGAATGAGAAGAAGAAAGTCGTTGACTGGTTTAGCAAGCAGAATAAAAGTCGTGAGACGCGAGATTCCGGCTGGACCGTCGAATGACTCCATTGTACGACAATCGGTCCCGCGCGCCGTCTCCCTCATCTTTTTTGACAAAGAATTTCGAAAATTCGAGACTCACTTTTGCGACGACGACAAACATCACATGCGCGTTGAAGACGACGCTTCTTCCCCCGATGTGCTTCATGGCCGTAGTCCTCCTCGTTCGATGACATAGACATATTCAGCTAGCAGCAGGTGAGCTGTCGATCACCGAGTTTGAGAGGCCACCAGATAGGTGTTAGAATATGGACAGAATTCGGGGGAGAATGAGCCTAGCGGTCCAGCGGGGCACCAGAAAGAGAGAATCGGTGGTGAAAGTAGAAGGAAAGCAGGAGAACGTCTGAGAGCTATCGCCGAGAGGCTCACGTCACTCTGCCGAATTCCGAATCCTCGATCAATTGCCTTCCATCACAACAGCACCAAATACTACTTTGCCGATCTGTCTGCTTCCGCTCTGTCTTGGCTTCTGTCACTTCCCCCGTTGTTGTTTCCCTACTCCTCGACTTTCTCCAACCCTTGACCGGAAGAATGAAATTCATCTGGATATTTCCTGGCACAGAGGGCCAGGGCCACCCCAATTTGGAAACAGCGAGGTCCTCATCGATTCTAATTCCATAACCTATCGGCTTCAGGGTCTGCCCGTGATTCTGCTACGGACTTGCCAAAAAATCCATTGAGGCTATGCACTGGCTGCGGTGTTCCTGATCACCAGCGGAAAACCCGACGGCTACAAATTTACACTTCGGACATGTCTTCGGGACTTGCCCGGATCACCCCGCCTGCAATGCCCAAATTGAAGATCGACAACCGTCGGGCGTCAGCATAACGTCGCAGTGGAGCTCAACGAACGTACTTACATACTGTAAGTATTACAGGTCGCCCACTGCATTACACAAATTACTTACTATACAACAAATAGAAAATCGCGACGTGTTTCGACGTGTTCGGTCCGACTTCAACCCTCCGCGTCACCGCGGCATGGGCATGGATGTCAACTTCATTAGGTTATGTCCGTTGACAATCGCGGTCCGGCGTTCAACCTCGCCTTTTATCCTTTTATCCTTTATCTGTAAGTGTGATTGGCCAATTTCTTGAATGCTGAGATCTGAGATTTGAGCAAGATTTGAGAACTTATCCTGATTCCATCCCGCACGATTGCAGAGATTCTGATAAGTACCGCAAAAGTCGCGAACTGGAAAAATCTAACGACTCGGAGGTACTACAGTACTTACTCTGAGCTCTTGCCATGACTGACTCTCCCGACTATATTCACTGGCAATCGAGCAACTTGGCTCTGGTGAGATACAAGGAGCGTCCCGACCCCAAATATAGTCTCCCCTCTTCCTCTCGCACGATTGACAGAAATTTGACTGTTGCGGTCAAGACCGACACAACCTCCGCAGCTAGAAATTCGCCGACAAGATTCGAGGATGGCCTGGATTTTGACAGGTTCGAGTGTCTCGCAGCATTAGGATAAATGCTGTTGACTTAGACCCGCAGTTCTATTGACCCAGTTCTTGGGAATGTTAACGCTGAACTGTTCGTGCCTGTTGCGTTCAACAGAGCCAATGATAAGGCAAAAGACACTCGAAAACGGTAACCGATTATCTTTCATGATCACTCTTCTGTATATGCTCAATGCGCTCATGGTGAACTCGCAGCACCGGCACGTAGCTGAACTGCAATTTAGTTCCAGGAGAAATACAACCCCGTTCGACTCGAGGTGGGCGCCTTGGCATGTTTCAACTCCATTTTTTTTTTTTGCATTGGTTCAAATGCGCATCTACGCATTTCTGTATTGACTACCTGGGCTATACTTTCGAGATTGAATAAAGACCCGTCGCGCTGGTGCGCATCTGCGATATGTCGGTACAAATGGTTTAGGTTCTAATCCGTGGAAATGCCTCCGTTCGATTCGGGGACGGGTTATTGGGAGGGATTGGTTCTCGAATTTTTTATTATTGGTTGGTGAATCTCGAGATGGATTTTGTGCATGCAATAGCAGTCTGCAACTTCAAGTTCTCTTCTTCTTGAAATCGGAAACATAGAGATCTCACCTTTTTGGTTGTGGGCGGCGAAACAATTTTCAGTTTCAGGGTGAGCTTTCCTTTAGGTATTTGAATGTGCACTGTGTTCTGTGTTCTGACGCTTTCGACTCGACTCTGAAGACCTGTTGCGTTGGAATGCATCTGCAATCATTGGATGCGATGATAAGTGATCTTGGCAGATATCAACCCGTTCGATTCGGGAAAGGGTCCTACGCTGGTTTTGTAACAGTGACTATTTTTCTCTTGCTTCTGCTAATTTATTGTCTAGGTGAGTTCAATTGTCGAAATTGGGGTTCCGTTGAGGCGTTTCTTTTCACTGGAGAAACGTTTGAAGGCAAGTAAATTTACATCTGCGGTCCTAAATCATTAAATCTTCCCTACTTTGTCTGAATCAGCATGGTATGAATGTTGAATCTCTTTCTGAATCACGCATCCTCCGCTGATACTAGTACTAATACTAGTGTGGTTGCAATTAGGAAGTTTCCATCCACCAATGCCTGTAGCGCTGGTGCGCATCCGCGCCAATTCAAGTTGTGCCTGTCTAACAGCAGATTAACCTCGTTCGATTCATGGTCAGGCTATGCCACGAAATGGAGTGCTTTGATTCGTTTCTTTTTCCCTGCCTGCCTCACTCTTGTCCCACTTCGTAATTTTTGAGAGGGTTTTAGTTCAAGAGTGTTTGTGGCAGTAGTAATGTATCCTGAAATCAGCCAACTTCGTGTGGTTGAACAAAGGCTCGTAGCGCTGGTGCGCGTCCGCGATATACATATTCAAGGTCTTCAAGCGTATTATGGCGGAAGATCCCTGTTCGATTCGGGGACGAGCCTTGCGTACGCCGTAAAGCGTATTGGACTGTTTTTTAAAATTCCCTTTTCTTTTTCTTTTTGCTTCGGCCCTGTTCATGAGTTCCAAGGCTTGTTGAATGTTTATTGTCAGTGGATGGCAAGTGGATCTTGTATTCTTATACTATGCCGGGAAGACAACCTTACAAGGTTCAAGTTGAATTCTCACGGGTAATTCTGTAGATTCCAAGCATTAGAAGTAAAGGACTACTTCATTCGAACAAAGGCTCATAGCGCTGGCGTGCATCCGTGAAGTATGGTTTAACGAGTTCTCAGTACATCACAGCGGCAGGCCCCCGTTCAATGCGGGGATGAACCGTAGTCCATCGATACGACTCATGCTTTTTTTCCTCTTCGTGCCTGCTCAGCGAAGCGCTCAGTCTTGTTGGATGCTTTGATCTGGGTGCTAAGCGACTTTTGAATTCGTTTCCTGCCGGGAGGACAGTTAGAGACTCAAGTTTGATTCTACATATTGAACCTCTATTATGATTCTGGGAATATTCGCGTATGGTTGGGTTGGGATCCAGGTCAGCGGAGCCCCAGTGGAGGAAGGTTGGAATGCACCCCCAATTCAGAAAGCTTGTAGCACCGGCGATGCGCCTGTGCAAAGTATTACCTGTGATGTGATATCTGAATATGAGAGTATCTGAATATAGTACCAGTGGATCCAATAACCCCGTTCGATTCGGGGGCAGGCTATTGAACGAGAATTCACTTTCCTTTTTTTCTTCGTCCTTACTGAGTTTTCTTCGCTTCCTGAGTACCATGGCTAGTAGGTGTCGAATTCAATTGAGTTTTACACATCAATGGATCCGGGTCGAGATCTCGAAAATATCTGTTGGCAGGAATTGGCGGAATCTGGGCTGAATTGAGTTGTCGTGAGTCGACTAAGGTCAGTGTTCTTTCGAAGATATTCGCAGGCATTTGTTACTTGGAGTCTCGAAGTATGTGCAGTCCTGCAACGACATCCCTGCAAACATTAAGAAATGGGGCGATGTCGTGCGGATCGTCCCGTTCGATTCGGGTGCAGGTTTTAATCTGGCGGCGCCGATTTTTTATTTCTTCTGCGCCTTTTAACTTACTATAGTGTTCGTCGGATCCCTCAGCGCTCCAGTATCCAAATGACCAAGGCTTCGTAGCGCTGGTGCGCATCCGTGCAACGTATCTGCCTAGGAGTCAATGCGGCATCTCAACGGAAGTATGATCATACCCGTTCGATTCGGGGCGGGCCGCTTCGAACGTGTTGTCTAGTCTTTTTTGAAATGATGTGTTCGTGCGTGCAGTAGGCAGTTTTGATTTAGGTTTGCGAGGCGGGTGGACGGGACGATACTAGATTTGCCGGGCACCGTCACTTCAGTCTTCGAGTTTGACATTGAATTTCGTACTCGCGCTGGTGATGTTTTACATAAGTTAGTGAGCCTCTCAGGAAACCAAGGAGGCGAATGGATGCCTACGCGGGAAGTGCAGAATGCACGCAAAGATCCATGAGGCGTCATTATTCAACGAATCCAGACAGTGGCCCGTTCGATTCGGGAAAGGGCAATATACACGGTGCGGCTTTGTTTTTTTTTTTGTTTTTTACTAGTGCGCAGCGGGGATTGCCCAAGGACCTGGTTTGCTTATTGCTCATACAAGAACAGAGGTCCGTAGCGTCGGTACGCGTCTGCTTCGATTGCGGAGTACTCAATTGCTAGAGCACCAGCGAAAAGCCTGTTCGATTCGGGTACGGGCCTTCAATGGATATATACGAAAGAATTGTGGAATTTTTTGTTACGTCGCTGAGTCGAATCCAGACCCAGGGCAGGGTGGTGCCTTAAAATGCAGGTTTATCCGTTGAAATCATTACGAACAGGGTCGACGACGAGAAGAAACAAGAACCAAGGTGGTGGTTGGGAGCAAAGAGCTGTGACGTGATTTGATGTGATGTCACGGCTGTGATGCGCCGCACGATGTCCGACGCAGATGCGTCTGAGTCGGTCTGATGGTGGCAAGCCTTCAAGCTTCAAGCTTCAAGCTTCAAGCTTCAGGTCCTTTGTCTAAGTCACCATATGCGCTCACTGTATCCTTTTATCCTCTCAAAATCCCACCTCGACCGCGGGGACTCGCAAGTTAACGATACAAGTCTGAGACAAATAATTTTGGAAACGAATTGGAAACGAATGGCACGGCTACGGGGAAGAGCGAGCTATGTACGGTGAATGCCTTGAATGGGACTGAGCTGAAGGTAAAGTGGGTCTACACAGTGCATTGCGTAATTTTTTTTCTCTACTAATCGACATTTCTTTTCTTTGCAGACTCTCCTCCCCATTTTCAAGCACAATGAAAGGCTGACCGGTTTACTTGGAGCCGTCTTTGTTGACTGCGACGTTCCTGCTCGGCAGCACTCTCATTCTACACCCCTAACCCCACTCAGTAGCCCGCCTTTCCCATATACACGCACTTCCCGCTCTCCGAGCTGGCTATCTTACACGATCGTTCTACGATCCACCTCTTTGCAAGATGAACCGCGGCATGGTCGACTCATTCTGTTGGCAATAGCAAAGCTACAGCAGACGACATACTCTAGTTCGCTATCCTTTGTCATCCACCTCACTACCCTCGCACGAGTCCATGGATGTCCTTTCCCTTTCCCAAGCCTGACGCTCCACCTTGTCAAGAATCATGTCTCATCTCAAAGTACGGAAGGTAACGAAAATACTCGGTAGCCGCTGGTCGAGAACCCTCCGCAAGCGTGGTCCCCGCCCGCAAATACGAAGATAGACGGGCTGGGTCAGGTGGCGGTCGATGTCGAGACGGAGTTGGAGCGTCACTCGAAACGCAGTCGGATTTCTCTATCGCGGTATGTACCTCCACGCCTTGCCATATCTCGCTAAATTCTACGGCTGACACTCTGCAGTAGACGTACATGCCATGCTTTAAGCTACGCACATCCACCCTGTGCCCCCTACACAGAACATCACCACGCCGCTGCTGCCTATTCCCTCTGCGCCACGCTCGCTCACCCGGGTCATGCATGCCCTCGAGCTCTCCCGTGCTCGTGCTGGTCGGCGCACGTCATCTTGATATGTCCTGCGGTTCGTGGCCAGAGGCGACTCGGCAGGGGGCCATCTCTTTCCCTCTGGTTCAACGCCATCTCTCAACCGTATCATATCCCCTCTGCTTCACCTTCACTTCCGCCCCCGCCTCGACCCCCACACCGACATACGCACCTCAAACTGGCCCGGCAGGAAGATACGTATACGTGTACATGCATGCATGCATACCTCATCTTCAGCTATGATCTCGCCGCCGCCATGCATCCTCCTTCCTCCCTCCTCCTTTCCCCCCTGCCTCCTTCCTCAACCCACTATGTATGATCTTTGAAAAAACGAAGCTGTTGTTTCCGTCGATATACATCCTGCTGCGGATCCAAAAAGAGGGTGATTCGCGTGGAGGAGGAGGAGGAGAAGATGCAGAGATGCAGCCAGATGCCGAAACGGTCTGCATTCCGTGCTGGCGGAGCTGGGGTCGACTACTGCGCGCGCGCCAGGGTGTGTAGGTCGTCGGCGGCGCTTCCTTCGGTCTCAGACTCGAGAGGTCGGGACTCATTGATGTGGATGGACTGGAGCTGGGAGGACGCAAATCAGGTGCGGGATAGAGGGAGAACATGCGTGGTACCGTACGCTGCGTCTTGGAGGCGACGAGCGTCGGTCGGCATCGGTATCGTTGGGCTCAGATGTATTCCCCTTCCCCTTCTCTACACAGGGCACCTTCTATTCATCATCGGAATCGCAATCGCAGTCGAGGCTTTTATGTCAAGTCTGTTTCCCCGATATCTATGTACACCGACAGCTTGTTCGCATTCTCGCTCGTCGACCGCATGGGTGTGTCATACATCACGAAGAGGGTGGTTGGGAGATGACGAAGAGCTTGACGCCTGTCGGGTGATGAACGCGCGCGTGCATCTCTTTCGCGGAACGAGCGGAGAGAAGTGGATGGTGGCGACAAGACTCTTGTCACCGTGGTATCAGTGGCGCGTGGTGATACAATTCGGACAGCAGGAACTTGATGGATGGTGTACGGCGCGCGTGAGGAATCATGAATCGAGACGGAGACAAAGGGAGGCCGAAGTGGGCTGGTGTCGCGCGTACGTGTAAGCACCCTCACTCCTATATTCGTGAATTATCTTTGACGCGCCTTAGATAGATGGATGCTGCATTCATCTGTTTTGTGCCTCCAAGACCGGTGCGGCTTGCGCTCCCTTCGTATGAGCGCTGGGAAAGACTTGTATCCGTCGCGGCTTGTTTGAGTTCTTCATGTCGAGAAGAGGAGAGGAGAGGCAAGCGGATGGGAAGGTGACTTGGTTCGTTTGCGTGCGTTGGGGGTACGGGATCCAGCGTGCGCTATGTGCGTCGGAGTCTGCGCCTGTGGTAGCTCGATGATTGGGTGGTATGGAGCATGAAGGGGAGCGAGGGGCGATTGAGAGGATGAAGTGCGACTCGGTTGCGTGAAGAGCGGTCTGAGAAAGGCGGAGGTGGTGCGAAAGGGTGGTACAGCCCACCCCCAGGCTTCAAGCGAAGGTCGAACGACCTGCGGCCACCGTCGCCCTGGATTTCATTCCACGGACCTGAAGCAGCCAGGAAGTTTCAGACGAGGATACGACCACCCATTGCGCTTACCGCGATGACTCTTCGTCTGTTCGAAGAGCTCAGGGATTGGGGGCGTGGCGGCCGCGGGACGCCTTCGCCACTTTCGTTCCTCGTTCTCATTGGCTATGTCTTCCATGCACGCATGGCAATGGGCGAATAGAGGATGTGAAGGAGGACCGGTCACCGCGCACGTACATACGCATGACAACGGTTGGGTTCGCTTGTCTTTTGATCAGAGCCAGGGCTTCACCGAGTTGTCGACTGGGGGATGTGCGAAACCGATCTCCCGTCTCTCCCAAGTCTGCGATGAAGAGACGTACCTTGTCGCGTTTTTGGCGCGGGTGAAGATGTGGACGCATGAGCCTGGATGGACAGGAGACCGGAATTGTGGAGAGTGGAGCGAAGGAAGAGTGGCAAAACACTGGCAAGAGCAGGTAAGTGTCATACGCCGCTCTCGACCAGTTACATGGCTCACCCATAACATAGCATGCGGTGGAGATTGCGGCCTTGACCCACCCTTCATGTACCTTACCCTGTACCTGCGCGCCGTTGTCGAAACTCTTCACCCCACATCTATGAGAGCTGAAGGGGTGGGCAAGTGCCTCTGTACCGCGTGCCTACGTCGTCCTGTCCTGTTTTTTTTTTCCAATCCTCCAAGCTCATTGTGAATCTGATCATCATCTCGGCATTCGGTCGGCAAGTGAACTGATTTGATGAACATTTTCCTTGTTCTCAGTCGTCAACGACGACATGAACCTGCAGAAGACAATAGGAAGAACAAATGCGTAAACAAGGCCGTGTTATTGTCTGGTCGAACATAAAAGCCCGCCGTCTCGGCGTTTCCAACCCAAGTTCGCACCCCATTCTCATTCTCTCTCCATCGCCGACTCGCTATGCGTGTCTTATCTACCCCTCTACGATTTCTGCATCACGTCCGTGGCCCGTCATTCTGGACAGTGAAGAAAATATTTCGACAGAAAGGACCACGCGAAGCAACGTGCGAAGATGGACGCCTGATCGTACCAATGGAACTCTGGGAGCAGATATTCCTCCACGTCGACGAGGAAGCATTAGTTGCTCTGGCCACTCTTTGCCGCTCGTTCAACGAGTGCTGCACCCAGCGCCTTCTTCTCCAAATGGGCATGATACGTACTGATATTGCTAAAGGAGAACTTGCCGGTATCCCTGCTCGTATACTCCCCGCTCTTCGTCGAGCGTTATTTTTACCGCCAATAACGCACATCTCTTGCTCATTTGCGAAGGTGGATCTTCCTTCACGCCTCGGAACACTTCACGCTCTTGTCTCGCGCTCCCCTGGCCTGAAATCGTTAAGAATCAACTTCCCTCCCTTCGACGACGCCGACCCGCAGTTTGCGTCTCGCGTCCTGTGCGCTATGCTGTCGAAATCTGCCCCTACCGCCGATCTCCTCATGCTTTACCCTGACGATTGTTGTCACACGTGGGCGAGGAAGTTTCACAAAGACCTCAGCAAGCTCATAGGCCGAGACGAAACAAATGTGGCCGTTGTCCCGCGCTCACGTCTGTGGCCAATATCCCAACTCACCTCCGGAAAATCTCGCGGGTTCCGCCCCTCCATTACCATCGTCGTTCATGAGGACTTCCTCACTCGCGTCTCCATGCACACTTGGCACCCCTGGGTTCCAATGTCTTCTATTCCAATGATATCTCTATACCGCAACCTTCCGAAGCACAAACTCACGGTTGGTATCGTCATATCTTGGGAGGCCAGACGACCTATCATCCACAACCGGAGGGGCGACCCGATACTCGGCCCCATGAGTCTACCCATCCGCCTTCCCAAAGTAACCTCGATCAGCTCCGCGACATTTCAACACCTAATTGAATTAATGGACAATACAGATCCGTATGTCGTGCGTTCATTCGGGTTTTCTCCTCGTTGCCTCCAGTACGACCGCGAAGGGTTTACGACCTTTCTACAAAAACTTTCAGAGCGCGATCCCAACATCCCAAGTGCACTCGCAATCGGTGATCCATCCTATCACATACAGCCTTTTTCCGAGGCAGAGCTGGCACTCACAAGATCCCTTCATTGTATCCGGACTGTTCAGGTCTGTCTGTCTGTTCTTCTATCATAAATTGAATTTGGAAACTGACTACCGCTGTGTCAGTTACGGTATTCGGTCGAATACGCTTGCAGATACGAAAGTGCCGATCACTCTCGTCTTGACCGCATCCTCGAATGGCTGGCCAATTTTCCCGCTCTTTCCCGTGTGGCATTTGCTGACAGAGAATATGTCACTGGGGTTTCCGGTACTACTGAGGACGAAAGAAATCTTCTCGATCATGCCCGTTCGGTGGTCAAACAACCTGGAGTGGAGGTTTGGCTTCAGAAGATGGAACTTAGCAATATTTTTGAACGTTTTGGGGTGTAATATCTTCCTGGCTATCGATACTTTCAGATCTCGAGCACCGTCTTTCTCAACTTTTTTTTCTATCCGTGCCATGTTGGTCAACGAATTTCCGTATACCCAATCTTCTTATTGTTTTTTGCTCTTGTTCTCCATTGCTTCTTGCAGTAAATAAAAAGGTCCATGTGCGATATTTTGCAGGTGGTCGAGTGCGGCCGACATCCTGTAACGAATTAAATGCGAGTTCTACGATTGCCATCAAGCCACGATGGGAGATTTGAAGGTGCGACGGGATCCCCATGTTGAATATAGATATTCATTCCTCTCCGCCATGACGTCCAATCCGTCATACATTATATCTACCATCTATCCAACCGCGCAATTTCCCTGCAAGGCCTGATGCCGCTCGGATATTCAAGCACGGCTCAATCCCTTAGGCTTCAAGATTCTGAAAGAAGTGCACTGGCATTCAGTGCCATTCACTGCTCTGTACCTTGATGCTGCCTTCTGTGCGCCGAGGTTAATACGGGAAAGTTAGTCAACGACGACTTCCGGCAGCAGTATCGCGCCTCGGGTGTCTTGGAGCTCGAGCCCCTTCAACTGACAAGTGCAGACTTTGCAGGGAGATCGTGAGCCAAGACAAAAGGCGGTCACGCCGCATGATGCGTTCATCAAACCATCAGGCCGATGTTGTGCCGCGGTGCTTTTAGAACTCAACAACCGCCTGCCAAGCCATTTGCTATTTCCGAAAAACAAGCGTCTCATGCTCATTTTTGTTTCCGACAAATATCCTTGCGCTGCTACCCGTCGTCTGCTCGTCGCTCACGAGTTACACCCTGTTGATTGTCGATGAACTATAAAATGGACCCATTATCTTCGACATTTGCTCAGTCCTCGCTCTCTCGCTGTTCTCTCCAGCTTCGCAGCAGGATCCACGGCTTTCATCGAAAGCTTTCGGTAAGCACACACTCTTCGAAATCCTCACCTCTCCATGCCATAGTTTCGCTGATTCAAATACTAGCAATGTTCCCCGCCGCATCTTTGATCTCCTTCTGCCTCCTCGCCGTCGCATACGGTCAGCAGGCCGGCACTCTGCAGGCCGAAAACCACCCTTCCCTGCCCTCGCAAAAGTGCACCGGCAGCGGATCTTGCACGACGCTGCAGACCTCCGTTGTTCTCGACGGTAACTGGCGCTGGCTCCACTCCGTTAATGGCTCCACCAACTGCTACACTGGCAACACCTGGGACAAGACGCTCTGCCCCGACGCCGCAACCTGCACGGCTAACTGCGCTCTCGACGGTGCGGACTACAGTGGCGTCTATGGTATCACCACTAGCGGCAACTCTTTGACTCTCAAGTTCGTTACTGGTGTGTCGCAATTCACCTGTGTGAATCCATTCATAATAGCTGACTCGAAATCTTCAGGCGCGAACATCGGATCCCGCGTCTACCTCTTGGCGGACCAAACGCACTACCAGATGCTTCAGCTCCTTAACCAGGAGTTCACCTTCGACGTCGACATGTCCAACCTGGGCTGCGGTCTCAACGGTGCTCTCTACCTCTCCGAGATGCCCGCGGACGGTGGTATCTCGTCGACCAACAAGGCCGGCGCTAAGTACGGAACTGGCTACTGCGACTCCCAGTGCCCCCACGACTTGAAGTTTATTGACGGTCTGGTGAGTTTCTTCTGTCATCTGTTCGTTCGTCATTCGATTCCAATGATTTTGCAAGGCGAACAACGTCAACTGGACCGGGTCTGCGAACGATCCCAACTCTGGAGCTGGCAGTAAGTGCATCCAGTCATCGCAGTACACTCCTGAGCTAAATCAAAACTTTGAAAGCTTTCGGCACCTGCTGTAACGAGATGGATATCTGGGAAGCTAACAAGAACGCTGCGGCTGTACGAATCTCTTCACTTCCTCTGATTATCTTAGCTCAATTGACTCTAGTACACTCCCCACGTTTGCACTTCCAACGGAAAGTGCAGCGGCAATGACTGCGGCGACGGTTCCAACCGTTACGGTGGTCTCTGCGATAAGGACGGGTGCGATTTCAACTCGTGAGTTAGATGCTTCTTTCTCCAATGGCGCCGCTTACACTCTCGGTTCTAGTTACCGCATGGGCGACCAGACTTTCCTCGGCCCCGGCAAGACCGTCGACACCAACTCCAAATTCACCGTCGTAACCCAAGTGAGCATTTTCGTCTCATCATTATCTGAGCTGTTACTGATTCTATCTCATCATAGTTCATCACCAATAACAACAGTTCCTCCGGCACCCTCACTGAAATCCGACGCCTCTACGTTCAAAACGGCAAAGTCATCCAAAATTCTGCCAGCAAAATCAGCGGCGTCTCCGGCAACTCCATCACCGACAGCTTCTGCAATGCGCAAAAGACGACCTTTGGCGACACCAACAGCTTCGAATCGCGCGGTGGACTCTCTGCTATGGGCAAGGCACTGGGCCGGGGCATGGTTTTGGCGTTGAGCATTTGGGACGACCATGAGGCGGGGATGTATTGGCTTGATAGCTCGTACCCGCTCAATGCTAGCATCTCAAGTCCTGGTGTTCTCCGTGGTCCGTGCTCAACGACTTCGGGTGATCCGAAGACGGTCGAGGCCAACCAGGGAAGCAACTCGGTTACTTTCTCGAACATCAAGTTTGGCGATATTGGTTCGACCTTCAGCAGCACTGGTGGCGGTGGAACTTCCAACCCTGGAAGCCCGTCTTCTACTTCAAGCTCTCCTGGTAACACTGGTTCGGTAAGTTTCCTTCCATTCCACCTTTCTTTGAAACACGACTGACGATCTTGTTTTTAGTGCGCGGCTCAGTGGGCTCAGTGTGGTGGCCAAGGATGGGTGAGTCCATCTTCGTCAGATCGCTGCTCGAACTTTCTCTGATCTTCATTCAAAAGTCGGGCGCGACGTGTTGTGCTAGCCCCTACAAGTGCACAGTCTCCAACCCCTTCTACTCCCAATGTCTTTAAATTCCTCAATTTCTTTGGTACAATACATCGGGCGAAGGGGGACTATGGCTGTCACTGAGTAGAATTGTTTAGGCGCACGCTGTCTGTTTGTAAAAATACTCCATGTTGTAGTATATAAAACATGTCTTTCACTACGTTTATCCACGATTTCTTGTCGCATCCCTTGTTTGGCTTCTTTTGCCCTTGAGGTTCGATGGAAGCGGCCTGTTAAGTACTTATCTGTAAGCGCTCCCACGCATCCGTGTAATCTGACATGTTTCTGATTTTTTTGGCAGTACTCATTCTTGTTTTTTTTTCACTTCTTGGGTCGTGAATAGCCTGTCTGCGTATTGCAACGGATTTACATTGAGGGACGCTTTCTTGGAGTTTGAAGTTTGCCGTCGGCATCAGCTTTCCCACGTTACTTCCATGACGTCGCGCACTGGCTTTTCACCTCCACGCTCGACGCGTCGTTCTCGCTCTTGCTAGCACCTTCTTGCTCTCGAACCACTAAGGAAGCATTGTATCTGCTTATCGTCGCGTTTTGGACAGCTTTCTCACCCGATTCTATGAATTTCCTTGGCTGTTTCCCGGCTTTGGCTGAACTCACTGGCTCGCAAACCTCTCCCTCCTGTCGCCGTCCTTTGCGTCTGGAGCTTGTGTTCTCCCACCTGGTACATTCTACTTTTTTGATTTCTGTATAAGTCACACTCAGTCGAACAGAAATCAGGACTCGCACATGTCGAAATCTTCACTTTCTATTCAATGTACCATAGATCTCTCAACGGCGCCTCTCCCACCATCTCTGTTCGCCTTGAATGCACTCTAAGAACTTCCATCATCCTCTCGGTTCAACCTTACCGTCCACCCTTACTGCCAACGAACGGCTCATCGCACTCGAGGCATTCCTGCCCACACTTCTCAAGGCACAATTCCCCTCCACGAACTACAAATTCAGAGTGCGATTGCTATCCGTCAGGCCAAAGACCTCATCGTGCGCTCCGGGAAGCGGCAAGACTCCGGCGATGATTTTACCTGTCCTCACATATGCTTAGTGTTTTCCTGGCTTGGCTTGGCCCGAAAGCCATGGCTTTGGCCTGGCTTTATCTGGCTTTGGCCCAGAAATTTTGAAGCCAGAGCCGTAGGCCAACGAAAGCCAGGGCCAAGCCAAAGCCGCTGGCTTGGGCCATGGCTCGCAACTAAATTTTACTTTGCTTTATTTTGTTGTGCCATGTAGGTTAACTAGCCTTATTAAAGCCCGGAGATACAATACTCACATTATTGAGACTCGCAGAGCTCTCTGCTGATGCTCTCGCAGCAACTTTCCCTCGCCGACCGTCAGTATGACCTTCCTAATTTGGAAGTGGTACTGACTTTGTTGTCGAAATTTGTAGTTTTCCTCGGAAAATTGGCAGAAGAATGTTGGGAAAGAATTCTGTGCAGGTAATCTTTGCCTCAAAGTGTCCTCCCTTCATTAGATATGAGTTGATTTCACGTGTCAAAAGGAATACCCAAAGCCATGGCTTACCTGGCTTGGCTTGGCCCGGAAAATTTCAAGCCAGGAGCCAGAGCCAGACGAAGCCAGAGAAATGGCTTGGCCTGGCTTGCTCAAGCCATGGCTTGGCTTGGCTGGCTTCTGGCTTTGAGCCAGGGCCGGCAAAACACATGATATGCTTCCCAAAGACGCCGTTGTGATTACTATTGTCCCACTTCGATCGATTCAGAATCACCAGGCAGGTTTTTGTATTGAATTTTGGCTGCCTGATTGAAGAGTGCAGGTATCGAAAATCTGTAAACATATCGCTTGTCGCCATTAATTCTCGCACTCCCGCGCTTTGGAAGGTAAATTTTCATTCCATTCCTGCACTTCCATTTTCATGTTACGCAAATCATAGTCCATCAAAGAACATAAGACATTTTACAAAGGTGGTATTCCGAAATTTGCAAGGCCACTGCACCGGCGAATAAACTTCGACTGCTCCGCGATGAAGCTCATTTTATAGTGACGGCTGGGCAAGAGAATGGTGTTGACTCTTTTGAACAATCGTTCCGAGCGACGGTGAGGTTTTTCGACACCACTGTTGCGGGTCGTACTAAATTCGAGGCGAATCGCAAAAAAGCTGACGCCCTTCATTCATAAAAACAACGTATTCAAAGGCCTTGAGCGCTGGAGCGCATCCACGAAGGCTGGTGGCCTTGAAGTTTGCGTTTGCTTGGCGTTTGCAGGCCAACTAGGTGGAGTGGCCGCGTTCGATTCGTGGTTGGCCGTTATACAGTCGGTTAGGTTTTCCTTGTTTTGCATATTAGTTCCATCTTCAACGTGTATTTTTAGGAAGGTTCACCGTTGGTTTAAGGTTCAATTTTCAGCGTTGCCATGGGGAGTTGCGTGGGAGCTGAGAGGAAACTCAGGCGTGACGATGTGACGCGCTCTGTTGATGCGCTCAACATCTGTATCTCTACCTTGTTGGCGCCGTCGTCGTCGACATCGAACACGGCGATGCCCACCTTCAAGGTCGTCGTCATTGGGCCCTCCGGCGTAGGCAAAACCAGCCTACGAGGCCAGGTAGGCGGCTTCCAAACCCCTCTATCCTTTGCTCAGTATTCTAGTATATCTCCTCGCGCTTCTCGACGTCTTACAGAGCCACCATCGGCGCCGACTTCATCACCAAAACCATCCCAGTCCCCACCAACCCTGACGCGGAACCTATAACTCTGCAAATATGGGACACCGCAGGTCAAGAACGCTTCTCCTCTCTCGCGTCGGCCTTCTTCCGTGGCGCGGACGCTGCGATTCTCATATACGACGTGACGGCGCCGGATACGCTGTACGGCCTGCGCAAGTGGTGGGATGAGTTCCGGGATAAGGCCCCGGTGAGGGACGGGGAGGAGTTTTGCGTGTGTGTGGTGGGGAATAAGGTCGATTTGCTGGAAGAAGGAAATGAAGCAGATGTAGTGAGTCCCGCACAAGGTGCGCGCTTTGTACGTGCGTTGGTGCCGAGACCCGACACGCCGCCGCCGTCGCCGAAACCTGCGCCGCTCACGGTGTCTACCGACTTGGACGACGATCTGGACGACAACACCACCCGTCCCGCCTTCGCACGCACCCCGCCCTCACCCATCTCCATCCTCCGCCACCCGCACCTCGCACACCGCACTTCCCCCTCAGCCGCCCAGCTCGCATTCTCTCACCCTCATGCCCGTCTCTCAAAAGGCAGCGGCAGGCCCCTCTCCCGCACACGAAATCATTCGACGTCCCGTGCCTCGACTATGACTGCCACCTCCACCCTGACGATATACCACACGCCCTCCTCGTCCGTCTTCAGCGCCGGACCGAGCGAGTATCATCCTCCGCATCTGCAGCCTTCCTCGCATACCGCGGGATACTCTGAATCCTGGCACAGCGCGCAGGAAAGCTTCCATACGGCGTATTCAAACGCGAATTCGAGGAGGGAGTCTCTTGCGAATACAGACACCACGCCCGACTCGCCCTCACCTACCACTCCCGTCCGGCGCCGCCTGCAAGGCCACGGCTTTCCGTCCACATCGGCAAACGCAAACGGGAATGGAGGCTCGGACACACGTAGCGTCTCCGAAGCCACAATCACCCCTGAACGCGCACGCCAACGCGCCGACTCGGCTTCCTCTCTCGCTTCTTCTTCATCTTCCTCCGTGCCGGGAGACTCTTCCTCATCTTCCTCCTCGAAACACGATCCCCACTCTGACGAAGGCGAAGTCGTCCCCCTTGGCTACCACAGTAGAAAATCCACCTCCACCTCCGCGCTCTCGCCCACTGCGATGAAATTGAAATTCAAGTCGCCCTCCGTGCCCGCGCTGGACACCTCGTCTGCGGGCGAGGTGGAGGCGAATGCGCTGTCGCCGCTGCCGTATCCGGAGCATTTCCCTGCGGGTGCGCGGGCGTTGAATTTGGAGGGCGTACGGGGGTGGTGGGGTGTTTCCGGTGGTTCTGGTGCTGTTAATGGAAATGGCGCTGCTAATGGAAATGTGAATGATAGCGGGGATGCGGACGCGCACAACACGAAGGCGGGGACGCAGGCGGAGGCGGATAGGACGAGCGCGTATTATGTGCTTCCGGGCGGGTGGGGGTCGTTTCGCGGGAGTCCGCTTGCGGGTGGGAGTGTGGGGGCGAAGGGGAAGGGGAGAGAGACGTCGCCGTTGGGGGCAGCGGCGCATATTAATGGGGTGAATGGGAACGGGATGAATGGAAATGGCTCTCCGTCCTCGCTTTCGGGTTCCCCGCTGCGGCAGACGACGACGGTTAGCTGGAATGGGAATGGGGAAGGAAAGGCGGCGTTGTCTTCTCCCCTTTCTTCTTCCTCTTCTTCACCTGCGCCACAACAGTCTCAAGCCCAATCTCTCCTCGCTCAACAACAACCTCCACCCCCTCCTCCCACAAGATGGCTAACCGAACCCGACCTCCCCTCCTCCGGCGTCGGCGCGGCGCATTTCAGGGTGTCCGCGCGGACGGGGGAGGGCGTGGGGGATGTGTTTGGGTGGGTGGCGGGGAGGGTGTATGAGGGGCACTTGAGGGGGCAGATGCATGGGGAGGGGGAGGGTGGTGTGTGGGGCAGCAGGAACGGGAGGAGAGGCGGGGGGAGAGGACAGGGTGGGGCGGAGGCGAGGTTGAGGGTTAGTATTTTGGGAGGGGAGGAGGGGAGGGAGGCGGGGTGTTGTTAGCTGGGTGGTTGTGAGATGCGGAATACTCGCTCGTCCGTTCATCATTCATTCATTTACTTCGGTACCCAACTACTCACCTTGGAGGAAGGTGCATCATTCATTCATTCATCGCATTGGAGTTGCCTACTACTTACTTATCGTCTATCTATGTATGTCTACCTATCTCACATCCAGGATCTGGTCGTTGCGTGTCAATGTATACTTACATTTAGTCATTGGTATTCTTTGCTTGCTTATACCATCTTCGTGTCTCGGTTATTTCGCTTTGTTCGCGCAATGTGTTATGATACTGGAGTTGGTGCCCCGCAGGAAAAGATCAATAAAAAGGCATCGTGCAACTCACGGCCCGTCCCTGAGTCGAACAGGGAATCACCCAATGAGCCTGAACTCAGGAATAACGGAGGCTGGGGGAGCTCCGAGCTACGGGCCTTTCCTGTCTATGTCTTCATTGTCAATGACAATGTGTGAACGCTTGGTTGTAAGAATATTGAACACCTCTGGAGTACAGCATGGTTTGTTGAGAATCACCGAATAATGCAAAAAAGGCGGCAGAACAGAAAGACAAGGCTCCCCCCGAATCGAACCGGGAGTTCCGCTAAGAAGTGGTGCACAGAAAAGATTTAAGATGAGCCGCAGATGCGCTCCAGCGCGACAAGCCTCTCCGACTCCCCGAGAGTTGGAATTGGCCGCGGTTATCAAAGCAAGTATTGAAGTCAGATTGAAGTCTTCAGAAATGCATCACTGTAAAAAGTTCGAATTGAATGTTGGCGTCAATATCGCAAGTTGAATGAGGGGAGACCATGCCGTGACACTGGCGACCTTGCGTGCTCCTTGCTCCCAAGCAAAGGAATTTCTGGCAACGAAAGCAGCAAAATTCTCAAGACTGTCAGGAAACAAGATTACAGAACAAAAATACCCAATTATGCCAACCCAATGCCAGCCCCCGAATCGAACAGGGTAGATACCCGCCCATTTACTCCCAGTGTCATTCCACACGCCGAGACGCAGATTGCGCACCAGCGCAGCAAGCCCTTGGATTCTGGTCAGGGACTGGCATGCGAATAGCTTCTCTGCACATTCAAGTTCAAAGGAAGTAACATAGATGCTTCCACTCACTCCGCGCCAAAAACGCGACACGGTACGAATCTGCTTGTCCCAGACTCAGAGACAGTAAATCGCTTTCGTACATTCATTCCCTCGTCGATAGCTCGGTAACCCTTATTCTCTGATGAAAACACAAGCGAGCCTCAGGCTCTTAGACTCGATTGACACCGTCAACACATGTACGTGCACACCGATCCTCCTCCACATCCTCTATTCATTGACACCCATTCCCGTTCGAATACAGGAAGACACGGTGAATGAAAACACAGAAACGAAAGTGAAGGAGTGCGTCGGGGCAAAAGTGGTCGCGATGAAAGCGATGGGAGGCAGGCGTCCTCGTCTCTGACTTTGTCACTGTTTCGAGTGACCACAGAACGATTCGACGAAGCCCAGGGCGACGCCGCCTTCACCGAGTGTGGGCCATACCACCCTCCGCTTTCGCAGATCCTTCTTCACGCAATCCGCTCATCCCCACGCTCCCACCCACGCTTCATACTCACTATGCCCAATCATCAATTGTGGTGCGGGCTGTATCCCGCCCCCAAACGCACAAAGAATCAAATCATCTTGAATCTTCCCACCTGCCCTACCCCTCCTCTCCCCGACATAGAAAACGAGAAGAACACACACCACCATCAGCCGCGACCAAGACGACTTTTTCCTGGCGTTCTTACTCTCACGAAGGGAGCACAAGCCAACGAGTCGGATATCGCTGGCCACCGACGCTCGTGCGGCGTGCTAGTTATGACACTCGTTCTCGCACCATCCCGCATGCTCGCGACGAGATGCATGCAACGGGGGATATTGAATGCTCGGCGCGGGGCATCCGACCTGCGAAAACGAGCATAGCCCCCCGACGAGCGAACGGACGGCGGGTATGGAGAATGGTATTCTATCGCGCGCAACGGACGGCGCCCAGTGAGCAACCCGGTGGAGGAAGCCCACGACCACCACGCGAGGGATAGGGATATCTTAGATATCCAGCCCCGCCACCTTTCGCGGCCGCTTCCTCGTTCCGCATTCAAGAGCACGTCCTGACTCCCCTCCTCCCCATCACCATCACCACCCAAACATTCAAGTATCCAAATATGCATCCATGCACGCACGCTCCCTCTATCCTCTGCCCTCTCCCCTCGTCCTCGTCACCGTCATCGTCACCACCATCTATACCATACCACCAACGCCTACCCGCACTCTCCCGCACTCCTCACGTCCACCCCATCCATACCACACCAACAACTCTCAAGCTAAGCTCTCGAGACTAAGCCGTCGAGGATGCACGACCTCAGCTCCCCCAGCCGCGGCTCCACCCCATCCACACCAACAACTCGCGAGCTCTCGAGACTAAGCCGCCGAGGATGCACGCACGCACTAGCCGACCCCAGCTCCGCCACCCCCACCTTCCTCGTCGTCCCTCCGTTCGTCATCCCCCGGCTCCTCCTCCCCCTTCACCGCATCGATCTCGCAGAACGGTTTTGTGGAGATGGCAGCTGCGGCGATAGAGGTATACCAGTATATACGCATATTGGCGAAGAGAGCGTCATTTTCGCGAAGACTAGACATGGTGAGTTGGGCACGAGGAACGGGTGCGAGGACGGAGGGAGGATGGAGGGAGGAGGAGGGAGTTGGGCGCGAGGAACGGGCGCGAGGAAGGAGTGAGTTGGCATGGGGAAGGGAGCGAGGCAGGAGGTAGGACGCAAGGCGTCGGCGTCAGCTCCACAACCCGGCTTTCAAATTCGTTTTGAAAAGCAGATCAAACGACACGCACACACAGGTGTACGTATCCAGCTTGAGGTCGGCGTGGTGGGGGCGGAGGACGGAGGGTGTCGGCGACACAATAGGTGAAAATTATGCATACGTGCCACTCCTCCTCCCTCTCGAGAGCGTGGGGTGGGGGTCGAGGTGGGGGCGGAGGGGACATGATATGGCGGGGAGCGAGGGAGAGTGAGGGCGAGAGAGCCTGAGATTATCCCGAGCGTGCGCGTGCTGCCTCGCACCGCATATGGATCAGGAGATCGAGATGACGTCCAGTGTCCACAGGCCGAGACCAGAAGACGAGGGGGTTGATGACCCGGGCGGGCGATGCGCGGTCGTGGTCGGTGTCGGGGGGAAGAAGGGCACCGCAGCTGCAGGGTGGTTGATCAGCTATATAATTCATCGAGATAAAGCGCGTGTGTGTATGTACATACCACGATAGAAAATTCCGTGAGGCTCCCCCTCCCTTCTGCATAACCAGTGCTTTGCAATTGTATGGGCGGACGTAGACGTGTTCTCTAATAGCGGGTGCTTGATCATGATATTCTCGTTACATTCCATACTTTGAGCTGAGTCGCCGTCGAGCGTCAGGCCTAGAGACAGAGAAAGGGAAAGGGAAAGAGGGAAAGCGGTGGGTGGACTCGTGGTGCGATCGCGAGGGTGGTGAGGTGGATGACTACGAGTAAGGAAAGCGGACGACGTCGTTCGCGATGATCATTGCCAACAGTGCAAGATCGTAGACTGAGAATAATCGTGCAGTAGAGCGGGAAGTGGGTGTAGCATATGGGGAGGCGAGCTCCTTGGACCTTGGTGGACGGGTGTGGATAAAGTGTAGGATGAGAGGGCCAACGAGCAGGGTGAGGGACGTTGCAGTCACCTGAAAAGGCTTCATCCAGTAAACTGGCCATCCAGCTTTTCGCTGTGCTTGAAGATGGTGAGGAGAGTATTAGTCTGCGACGAAAAGAGATCTCGATCAGTCGAGACTCGAGAAGAAGATTATGCAATGCACTGTGCAGACCCACTAGTCCTCTGGTCAAGCTTCAGCTCAGTCTCGAACGTGTCACTTGCTTGCAATTGTACCGTTAGGAGGCACGGAGGAAGCAGACGACGGCAGCGTGGTCATGGTCGGTGTTGTGGGCACATGGGGCGGAATAGCGTAGCTTGCAGGACGAAGCGTCGTACGTCTGCTGCAGAGCGGTCTATTAGCCATAAAATTCAGCGAGCGATGGCAAAGGGCATACATACTCAGACGCCGATAGAAAAATCCGGCTGCGTTCCCGTGTGACGCTCTAACTCTGTCTCGCCGTCGACCTTCACCTTCACCTTCACCTTCACCTAACCCGTCCGTCCTAGTATGAACGGACGGAACCTCGTTGGCGGAGGGAATCTCGGCCATGGTACTTTCGTTCCATACTCTAATTTGAATCGCGGTCCTTGACGAGGCGGAGCGTCCGACTTGAAAAAGGAAAGGTCGAAGGAGCAGCGGCGAACTCGTACGAGGGTGTGAGGTGGAGCTTTATGATGGGCGACGAACGGAGCGGCGTCGCTGCGTCCGCTGCGTCAGAGTCGGTCAGCGTTTGGCGCATCAACAAAGCGTCACATCGTTCCGTCACGTCACACCCAGGCTTGCAACTTGCCACTAACTGCGGCGGCAATTGTACGTTGAAACCAGACACGTCTACTTTCCTGAAATCCACGTAGGAGATGGGATTACTTACCGTAACAAAAAATGCAAAGCGTCGCTTGATCTTTAAAGGCCAACCGCGAATCGAACGCGGCCACTCCACCAGTATTGTATTCAGCAAACTTCAGAGGGCACCAGCCTTCGTGGATGCGCTCTGGCGCTCCAGCCTTTGAATATGTTCGGAAGTTCCTCTATTCGACTCAAGGGTGTCAGCTTCTTTTGCAACTCGCCTCGAATTTAGCACCTGCACGCCCATAAAATTCATTGAAACGATTGTTGGTGGCCAGAATAATCAAGACAGCCAGACTCCTCTGGTCGCCGAATCGATCACATCTCCTACTGACAAAACTATGGACTATATCCGACCCCAAGGGTACGACGCTGCGAACCGCTTGTCAATTCTCAACAAATATCCCGGTGTCGCTCGAATGCTGAACCAACCTTGAACATTACACTGCTACATTCCTGAAAATTTACGCTGAGGATGGAATTAATAGGCAAAAGAACTTCAAAACCTAACCGACTGTATAACGGCCAACCACGAATCGAACGCGGCACTCCACCATTGTTATATTTAGCGAATTTTGAAGCCATCAGCCTTCGTGGATGCGCTTCAGCGCTCAAGGCCTTCGAATACGTTGTTTTTATTCACAATGACGGTGTTTGATTTTTTCTTGGGTTCACCTCGCGATGGATCGCCGAAAAACGTACTCGAAACGTTTCAAACGAGTGTTCAGCAAATTCAAGACAGCCAGACTCCAGAGAAATTGTGGTCGCCGAATCAAATAGATCTCCTGCCCACAAACTACAACCAACTTTGGCAAAGGTACGAGGCCAAGGACCAGCACGACAGGTGTCTCTATTTCTACGTTTCTCGTCAATCTCGCAACAAATTTCCGGCTATCGATTTAGCTCTCATAAAACTCCGTTCAAAATTCTGAGCCGCAGTCTCTTTCAGGTATGGAGTACGCCGGAACTTCCTTCCTACGAAGAAATCACCTTCTTTTCTACACAAGTGCACATCACCTCCCTTCGAAGCGAACGGGTTAACGATATCCGCTTGAATCTAGCTGGTAGCATCTGATTCAGAAACAGATTCGTGAGCGCTACAGGCGTTCAAGTTTCCTCCCTACAACTTTCCTTTCATTCGATTATGCTTACTCTGCTGAATCTTGCAACAATCATCAATCTCCGATTCTTGTCGTGTTTCCTCATCTCCCCCACATGCAGTATGCAACTCAATGACTTTTTTGCTCACACCGAACAAAAACCACCAAAGAAGACTTTCCATAGACCACCACCCGAATCGAACGAGCCCTCCGCCGCTCGTGCAGATTATGGGAAGAAGAGATAAATGTCGCGGATGGGCACCAGCGCTACAGGCGGTCAATATTTCAATACTGAACTTCTAGTGCTCATTTTATATCGCAAAGGAGCTCTGAATCCAAGCAACAACGGCAAGCGATATAACAAAAAAGGTGACATTGGGCGTCGAATGCCGGTTTCCCGAATCAAACAGGCCATCCGCTGAGATAGACTTCATCAAGATCCAATCGAGACAACATTGTCTACGGATGCGCGCCAGCACTACAGGCGCTGCATTTCTGCCATCTAGACCCTGGCTTTCCTCACGGCATGATTATGCTCGATGTAAACCGCTGATGCTTTTACGCTCTTGCCTTACTGCTCGACTTCCTCAAATAAAACTCGAACTCACCCCGCCTCTCCACACTTCCAATCGCTGCACCGGCGTCCTCTTGTTCGGATTCACAGAGATGCCAAAAAACAGGACAAATCCTTTCATTTTAAGACCGCCGCCCAAATCGAACGGGCCTCAGTTCATGTCATAACCTCGTTCGAAATCTTCGAGATTCCGCAGATGCGCACTGGTGCTACAGGCAGTCAACATCTTACATCTAGTATACTCCTTCAAGCTGGTAGAGCCCAGTGCCATTTGAGTATTATAGCCTTTGACTCTCCTTCCTAGCTGAACCTTTCGACGAGTCTTCAAGTTCGAATTATCCGCAAATACGGTTATGGCTCTCGTACTAAATGGAATAGTCAGCAACGAACCATTTCCCATCCTCAAATCGATCAAGCCATCCACTGAGTTGTCAGAATTTCGGAAATATGGGTCGGATGCGCGCTGCGCCACAGCGACTGGGGTTTCATAGATCGAGCTATGGCTATTGAACAGAGAAACATCTTTCCGGCAAACGCCGAGAATTTGAACCAAGATCACATGATATCTTCGCACGGTTCGATTCCGCAGATTTGAACGGAGTTTGGTTTTCCCATCCAGCCCTCGTATAAGCACTGTATATAATTATAACCGCATATAGCCGTATAGATCGGGAATAGAGTTACTCAAATCCGATTCACATCAATGAAATGCTCTCAGATTTCTTTCGTACACTGGTGCTTGCCAATTGCAAATTCTCTGACATGCTCTAAAGATTCCGTCCCTAATTCGTTGGCGTCAAGCACATGTGCCCGTGAGCTCCGAGATACAATATTTACGGGTTTCCATCTTCATTGTCAATTACCACATGTTCACTTGAACGTCGACAAATTCGTAGTTCATTACTGAAACTGTAACATGTTGAGTTCTTCTGCCAGAGTATACGTATACTTAGTCTGACCTGAGCTACCAGGAGCCGGAGCGAGAAAGAAGAAGGTTGGACGAGTGTTCATGGGAAAGAACCAAAAAACAAGAAAAAACCGAAAATTTACGATCTAGCAGCCTGACCCCGAGTCGAGCGGGAGCGTCCGGATAGATCTTACCCCAGGTCGGAAACAAGATTCCGGGCAGCGTCCGAGCAGGCCTAGGATATATCATGTTGGCTTTGAGTAAATTCGAGTTCTTGTGTTTTGATGCTTCTCCTGAGGGCCGGAATTTATTCTGTCGAGAATCACCAAACAATGCAACAAAAAGACGGCTCGACAGAGAAATAAGGCTCACCCCGAATCAGACGGAAAGTTCCGCTAAGAAGCGTGCCACGGTTTGGCTCAGCAATGGCTCAGAGCTCGAAGACAATGCGTTCCAGCTCAAGGGGACGGTGAGGAGTTCGGTTCGAGAGGTGCATAGCGAGTGCTCGCTCGTGGTGAAAGTCAAGCCGCACGTCACACCAGCTGCCAGGCCGATATATATAGTGGCTGAATACTGCCCCGCCGCGGCCAAAGATCATGAATTCTAGGAAAAATCTACATGTTCAGGATCGAAGAAGTGAAAGGAAGGTATCGTGAATTATTTTCGAGCTTGACGTTCAGTGCTTTGGATACCCGGAAATCCAAGGGCGAGTATTTCGCTGCCATCTGCGTAGATTTCCTGGGGAATCAAGGCATCAATGCCTGACGACCATGAAGAAAGGATTCAGGAATCTCACAGATGGCTGGCTGCCGAGAGTATGGGCCTCGGCGTCTTCATTAGCAATAGAGAAAGAGTTGCATTGGGTGTGCACTGGCGTCGCTGTGGACTGGGAAGCCGATCAGCACCATGGCAGAGCAGAAAAGAAAAACTGAAACATACTCCGCTCCCCATCTCAACGAAGACTATACCGTGTCTCGTCACCGAAGTAGTGGCGCCGTCCAAATCCAATGGTACAATCGCTTTCCGGGAATTGAGAGTGAAAATAAGCGAGTTGCTGTATAATTTCGGGAGCGCAAAGTCGAAGAAAAATGACCTGCAAAGCAGACTCAGCATGCAGTTGAGGTGATCGATATGAGGACGCACAAAGAGCTGCTATCAACCGCAAGGAACAGGGTAACGTCGAGGACTGCAAATGTGAGGGTCAAGAACCCTGTCTGAATTGCATCTAATCGTACACGCATTGAAGCCACTTAAGTGGCCCGTCGAGGAGGAAATTTCACAGGCACTCACTTTTAACCAGATTATTGATGACATCCTGCGTGTGTTTGAAATCAGCCTTTCTCCGAGCCTGTGAATACGGCAGTTGATCACAGCTATAGATGGAGACCGAAGGTGAACACACCAGAGTCCAGACGAAGGAAACGGTTATCAAGACGTCCGCGACTGAAACGCAAAAACATTAAATGAACCTCTGCAAAAGATCTACGTACTTGAAGCACCGGGAGACCAAAGGAGGGAGGGTATAAGGAGCTTGTCTTTATGTGTGTAGCTGTTAATCTCGTGTACGGCGATTCCAACCCATACGGCTCCAACTTGGAATTCAGGTCAGATCAATATCTCGAAGGCAAAGGGTCCGAACACACCCATAGATGTCAAAGAGGCCATTATGATGAAGAATGGGATGATATAAGATTGAGCAATCCGGCTGAGGCGCCATGCATAGAACAGTTGCACGGGAACTGAAATCGCTATCTGGGGTACCACAGCTCAAGCTCAGGCCTAGGTATGAAGGAATCAAGAACATAGACTTGCCTCCAAGAATGGTTCTCCCGGTGAATGTCAGCAAACTAATAGGTAAAAGGAAACGAGGCCCGAACTAACGAGACGGGAGTACTAGTGACACGAAAACAGTCAATTATAATTATCGACAGACAATTGGGCTCCGGAAGATGACCCACATGAGGGAAACCGTTGCCGAGGGTCGTCTGTGCCTGGAGCAATAAATTTTGAGCCTAAGTTGAGCAATGATTAATGGACTTGGTTCCACACCGAATTGGCCCACGAGGGGTTCGTAGATCATTGCAACGCAAAACGCCGAGTTCAGAGATTCGATGATCGTGAGATAAAGCACCTTGAATTCCATGAAACTCTTTCAGTATGGCGACTCGCGGTCACTCACAAAGAGACGGAGCCACGCATTGTCCCTAAATTCCAACATTTACTGACCACTTTTTACAAGTCAATCAATTCACACACCTCTTGAATCGTTGATAGTAGGTAATTGCCTGTTGTAAAGGAACGCAAGTTAAATGGCAAGAGTGCAGCATAAGGAATTGAGGGACCTGGAGTACGAAGATCTAGGACCGAGGAGCTGTCACATTCACGGAAGAAAAAGTCTAAGATGATCACATACGCCATATAGAAACGAGTTGAAAAGAACGCCAAAGTAAAAGGGCCCAAGTCTGTAGTGAGAAAAATTTGAGCCCGTTGTGCAGGTGCTTCGCCGTCCCTTCGAAGAACGCGTCTCTAAGACTCACAGCTCTTGAGGGGCTCCCATCCAACTGCGCGTAGATGTTCACGGATGACTTGCTGGCATTGAGAATCTAGCGAGGGTGAGGGGGTCGAGGAAGAGAGGGAGACTGAGCGTCGTCTGTGCGCTGGAGAGTCGAGACGCGCTTGAAAGAAAAGGAGAGAAACGAGTTTATAACCGAAAATCATGACAACCCGCGGACTTCAAATTTGCCCCTTGGAGGAAAGTTGGAAACCTATTCCACCTTCCTTCCTTCCGAAATCTTCCACTCGGAACTTGCGCTGGAAGGATGGAATATTTGGCCGATTTTGAATGGATTCGGGAGAATACCGACGACGAAGAATATAGTTGCCGACGACTGCCGACAGGGTTTTGCAGTGATGATGCATCACTAGCCGGCCCACTTCCGAGTGATCCACCGCCTACCATGCCGGCTGCCATTCACAGGAGATCAGATGGATCAGATGAGTCCCCAGTTGACACTGTGAACTTGAGCACGAATATTCAACCACTCGCATTTGAGCTCGTTAAGGTAATCGCCGTTGTTCCCCTAGATGTGAGTCAAGCTGGTTCAAAGCGAAAACTGATACTTTGAACGAATAAGAAAAAAAAATACAAAGTTCATGCCAGTGCGCCTACTTCTCAATCTACGCTTGGTATACATTCCCACTCCATCCGCACACTCAGTTGAACTTCACTTTGCTAACGATGTTGTAGAACGCCTTGCCCTGGATACCCGCAACCTCAAGCTCGAGGGGAGTGGGCTGGCGGGAGCCATCGGAGGCAGCGTAAGTGCCGGCGCCCCAGGGAGATCCTAGCAGAAGAAGTGAGTACATGATAGTTTTTATCATAGGAAAAATAGAAATATCAATGCTGCATGGAAAGTCGTGAACACGCGTGAAGGTGCATGGTCTTCAAAGCACCATATTGGATAAGGACACGCGGAAATCCGTGCCGCACCGTGCAGCTACAAGACCCATAATTGCGCCGTTTCCGTATAACCGTGCGAACAGGGTACACATTTAGCCACAAGAGCGCGGGAAGCTCTGCGTCCGACGTACCCCAATCGGAAAGTCCGCTCGGACCAGGTGTATATGCGTGGTAAATTTGGGACGGATTACGACGAAAGAAGATCATGGTGGGAAGATGAGGAAGGAAAGAATGAAGGGTTGTATTGAGGAAGAAAGAAGCGAAAGGAAGTTCAAGAAGAGCGCGACCCCCGGATGAAAGATTGAAGTGCGGGTAAAAAGAGCGAAAGGGTGGGAGAAGATCGCGACAATCGGGGTAGTAATGACGATATGGATTAACAAGGACAAAAGCTACTCACCGCCGTGAACTTCGCTCAAATTCGTCAACTGGCCGAAAGCGGGGGCGTATCCAAGGGGAACAAAGAGAACCCCGTGGTGGGTGAGTGTGGAAATGGCGTTCTGGATGGTGACTTCTTGTCCTCCACCGGGGCCAGCAGTCGAGACGAAGGCACCAGCGTACTTCCCTGCGAGAGCACCGGTAGCCCAGAGCGAGGAGGTGGTATCCCAGAAGGCCTGTTAGAGGCGCCATGCATCTAGCAATCGAGACAAGAGAGATAGCAAAAGCGTACCTTCCACTGCCCGGGGAAGTTACCATAACGCGTCGGGATGCCCATGATGAAGGCGTCGAAGGTGGCGAGAGTCGCGGCGTCCATGAGGGGGTAATCTGGCTTTGCGGGCGCGTGCATCTTGGTGAGGACTTCCTGGGGCAAGGTTTCGGGGATCCTTTTGAGGTACAATCAGTCAGTCAGTCAGTCAGGTCAGGTCAAATAAAGCACCAGAGATGCGTACTGGTAGATAGTCGCGCTGCCGCCGGCACCCTCAATACCTCCCTTAACGGCCTCTGCCACTGAGAAAATCGTTGATGGTCAACATTGAAGCAGCAAGCGAGGAGAAGGATCACAAACTCTTTACGATGTGGCCGTACATGCTGTAGATTACGATGGCGATTTTGGGGCCAGACATTGTCGAGGATGGTTGGTTATCGATGCGATGGTGGTAAGAGACGAAGAGCGGGGGTTGACAGGAGGATAGAACGCTAGGCTTAAGTACCCCCGGAGTGGGAACAGATGAGAAGCAGATGCCAAATTGGGAAAGGCAGTTGAAATCACCGCACGTGATGCCAAATCTCTTGTCTTTTGCTTCTTCTTCTCATATTCAGCTCTTCTCGAATTTTCGTGCAGCTGGTCCCAAAATCGCTGGTCTTCTCAGATATGTTCCCTGCCTTCGTATCTACAAAGAATCTCTCCTCCACGGCGCTCGCTCCGGGTCTCCTGAGCCTTCGTGGAACCACAAGTGAAAAAACAACCTAAAGCGTCTCGAGAATCAAATAAACGCATGTTGAAGAATTGCAATTCAACACTCCGATCGCGCACTCCATCCTGCATGTCGATGCCTACCGTCAATCGTCGCCGCAATCGTCGCCATCATGCTCCGGATATGATGATAACAGTGCTAACTTCAAGCTTGGCGGCGGGGCGGGTCTCGGAAAAACCTTTTTCTTTCGTCCCTGGTCTATTGTGAGCTTCTGTACGCCCCGTATAGGCAAGCTGAGACACTGATTATGTTTTTATAGTCGTTCTTATGGTGACACGAGTCGGCGACTCGGTTTATTTCGAGGCTGCGAGGCATGATACTCATCCTTCGACTGTCGAACTGTCTCTGGCTTACCCCTGCCAGCCTTGCCAATGCCATGCTTGTAAATCCATCTGATCGGTCTTTCGCCCAGAAGACGGGCCCCGATGCGGTAGATTCTAGAATCGTCGGGAACAACGTGCTCTCTGCTCGATTCCCCTAATAGCACTATCGATTTCGAAAGGTAAATACCACCATTTAAGATAATCTCTCAAACATCGTTCGATGATCAAGCTCATAGGTCGATTCGTGAGAGGGAAGCTCAATTGCTTAGCTTCGTTTGCGCCGCCAAGAATTTCTTTCGTTGGTCGTGCACAATTTACCGAAGCGATTTGGCTCTTCGGCGGGCATGACATTGCTGCTGCGATTGAGAACTTTTTTTGATTCATCCTTCAAGTTTTCATTTTTCACAGACAAACACCATGAGGCTTGAGCTATCCTCTCACTATATAGCTCCTCGATGCGAACCCGTTCTCGCTCGCCCATATCCGATTTCCCGCATTTTCAGTTCGAGTATGTATGTGAGTACAATGTAACGTAGTGCCCCGAGGACAGGACCGTCGAATAATAGCTATAGTAGTAACTCGTAACAGCACCCAGTAAGTGAGTAATAAGTGAGGGTGTATTCTCTATGTACATACTGTAAGTAATCTATTCTCCCATCTCACCCAACCCTCATGATCAGACCTCAGATCAGCAATTATATCACAGCAGATCAACATGTTCCCGCCACAACACCACAGACCGAATTCCTCGAAGAAATCCCACTCGACAACAAACATCCCTCGGATCATCATCCCACTCGGCCAGCAAACAACTCAACAAACGAAATGAACCAACCTTACCTCCACCCTCGCACCCACGACTCCCTGATACGGCGCGCCAGCCTTTGGCTGCGGAAGCAGCTGCACCGCGAGGGTTAGAGTGTGTTCGCAGCGCCGGCAGGGCTTCGATATTATCGTCGCCGTCGCGATTGGTTCTGAGGGGTTCCTTTCTCCCCGTCCACCTCCACCTCCTCCTTTTCCATCGATATGGGCATCAAGTCCTCCCTCGTTAGCATCAGCATCAACCTCGTCGTCTCCGTCTTCGAACGTCGCAGTGAAAGGCGAGTCAATGACTTCGGCTTTGGCGGCTGCCTTGGCTTTGATGTTTTTCGTGCGTTTCGGAGGCAAAGGCTCGGTCGTATTGGTGGTGCTATTAGCTTTGTCTTTGTTTCTGTCCCGTTTCTTCCGAAGTGCCTCCTTGCCCCCGCCCATCCAAATGGCGGCGCTTCGAGTTTCGGTCGAAGCCACCGCCCCCCCGCGGCATTCACATGCACCTCCACCCACCCCATCCTTCTCCGATTTTCCATCCTTCGACACGGACCCCGCCCCCGCCGCGATACACACCACAAGATTATGCACATCAAACGCCAACACCGTCCGATCCAAAACCTGCCATGCAATAGCCTCCAATAACGGCTTCAAGAACCTCCCGTCGTAGCTCGTTACTTCCCCGTTCACACCGCTTGGATTTTGGCTTTGACTTTCCGGCGGCACGACCCCGACGATCTGCGTATACGTCCCGCGGAAATCGAACGCCTTGCCGACGTGGGGCGTGCAGAGGAGGCGGTTGAGATCGGTGAGGAGGAGGGGGAGGGTTTGGTAGGGTATTGATTTGGGTGGGGAGGCGGGGTCGGATAGGGCGGAGTGGGTGAGGTGTATGCGGCGGCCGACGAGTGGCGCGGTTGGCGGGTCGGCTGGTGTTGGGATGGGTTGTTTGCGGGGAGCTGGTTTTGGTTTGGGTGGAGGGACTGTTGGGGGGATGGGGGCGGAGACAGGATGGGAGGAGATGGGATGGAGGGAAGGTGCGGGGAGGTAGGGGGACCGCCACGCGCCGACTGCAGCTGCGGTTGGCGTCGGCTGATGGCTCGAGTTCAAAATCATGAAAGACAAAAAAAGAAAATACACCCGACGCACCGTATCAGCAGGAACAGCTTGCCCATCCGGTCCAAACTTCAACTTCTTGAAAGGGGGTGGGCGTGATTGCGACACATTTGTTACTGGCACGGTGTAGGTTTGATAGTAGTCCCACTGCGCTTTGCAGCTATACCGGCAGTGGTCGCACGTGGCGTCTCCGATGTAGGGCGCCGTGTGTAGCAGTGGCGCACATCGCGCGCAGAGATGCGTCGGTTTCAATGGCATTTGTAGTACAGAGAAACTGGGGGTCTGTATCCTTGTGGGCCGGTAGTTCGCGCTCAAATGAGATGCAGTAGCGCACCTGAGAAGTAGAAGCCATGAGTTGAGGCCGTCGGCGTCGTGAGCATTGACCTCCGGGAAAGCGTCGTCGCCGTACAAGACAGAGAGCAAGAATTGCCTGATTTGGTCGGGCACACGTGAGGTTCGTTACAAATAGCAGTACAGATGTACAAGCAACGACAAAGTTCAATGTTGAAAAATCATTTTCCGTCTCTTCATTGTTCAAGCCGATTTGCGATGAATTGAGTCTGAGAGCAGCTAGAAATTTGCATAGATTACTTACGTGCAAAAGTTCTTTTGCCGCATAGCTCTTGAGCTATGCATGTGTGTTCAATTGAGACTCCAGCCCTGCGTCATGATTATGATAACTCTGGATATTATATTCGCCGCCGCAAATTGAAACTACTACTACGTTATTCGATACTCCATGTTGGCATCCAACAAATGCTACCCGTCCTACTAATCACCAACAGGCTTGAAACCATCAAACCGCGCCGCGCAACCCTTAAAGGGTAATAGGGAGGCAGTTGATGGCGATCAGGGAGCCTAAAGAAACGAGCCTCAGTTTGAGACGCGATACAAGAGGAGAGGAAAGAAAAATAAAATGAAGACATACCATACTGCTCCTTAGGCGCCTCGCACACAACGGTGGTGCCCCCGCTACAGATCCAATTCAATCAACCCCTGCACGCATACGAAGAAAAAATTGAAACGCACCAGTTGTTCCCGAGCACAGTAATAGGCGAGCAGCCCAAACCAACTGGGACGTTCAGTCCGTTAAGGTTGAGCCCAAGGAGGGCAGAGACCGCGGAAACGGCGGCGTCGGTGGAGGAGAGGACGCTGTGGCAGCACTGGTTGGAGTCCGGGACGGTGACCGGGGGAACGGAGGGGCCGGAGGGCGGGGTGGAGGGAGGGTAGTAGCCGTTGGGGAGGGCGGCGGCGAGGGTCTACAGAGCAATGAATGAGTTGAGTTAGTGTTATGACCAATTGTGCAATGTGCGGAGTGGGGGGAGGGGGGGAGAGAGACGCACGATGAAGGCGGTAATGATAGTGAGCTTAGAGAACATTATGATAATGAGGATTGGGGGTTAAGTGGTTGAGTGAGTTGGGTTAAGAGAGTGTGGTATCGAACGAAGGATTCGAATGAGGGATTGAAGCCCACGCAGCGGGTTTTTATATGTTTTCGGGATTCTTGGCAGTCTCCGTAATGCCAGCAGCGTGGTTGCGGCGACTTCAGAGACTTCCAGCCCGTTGATGGAAAATGGGCCGGAAATTAAATTCATTGTGTCTGTCAAAGGAGAAGCGGCAGGGTTGTGAATTCCTGAACATCGGTTAAGTTACGGAGATGTCAGAAATAGCTGGGCCTACATTCCGAATTGAAGACGGTGACCAGTGGGGTTCGCTGGGCTGGGCTGGGAGACACTAAAGACGAAATTCAATGCTCGTTGCAGCGTTGGCTAGAGTGGCATTTTTTTTTTCTTGCAGCGTACCGGTTGAGTGATTCCAGGATCCAGCGGTCTCGACTGTTCGCAAGCGACACCCATCAAACCCTGCGGTACGGGAAGAATGCAATGAGTCAGTGACAGAGTTCTAAGTATATTGCATGCCGAAACAGGGTTCCCGCTCACCCTGATTGACATGATTTCCCTCGCCAAACCATGAATTGACCGAGTAAGTCGCAAAGAAACCGTGTCCGTCGTCGGCAGATATCTTCTTGCTTATAGATTGGGATTGGATTGATAGGCCTCGAGGTACCTGAGCCTTGAAGCTTAAAGCAGTCAAAACGATCCAGTCTACAGCTTATTTGCATTTTGAGCGAGGTGACGATTATACACATTACACGGGGCTAGAATCTGAGTGCTCAACTGTATGTATTTCATTAGCATCAAGTATCAAGAAGCAGCATCAAGAAAGGTAGCGACTCAGAAGAAGCCCATATCGTCGTCGTCGTCGTCGAAAAAGCCGCCTTCACCGACAAAGCTGAGCGCCCGATCCATCGCCAACGTCTCCTTCGGCCATTTCGTGATATCCCACGGCCGGGTGCGGGACTCAGGGCGGCCAGCACTCTTCAACGCCTTCATCGCCTTACTCCATTTCCATGTTTTCGCCGCTGCGCGTACGTCCGCATCGTCGGCTCCGGATGTTCGTGCTTTCTTCTTCGGACGGCGGGATTTCTCTCGTTCTTTGTCCTCCTCCTCCTCCTCTTCTTCTTCCTCCTCGTTGTCCGAATCTTCATCCTCCTGCTCGTCCTCTTCGTCATCCGAATCGGCCGATTTGCCGAGGAAAAGTTTCTCCTTAGGCGTCCCGTCCATGCCGTTGCGTTCCAAGACACGAAGCATCGCGCTCGAGACCTCGTTCGGTTCGTTATCGAAGCCGATACCAGAGAATTGCATCATCGCTGCGTTTGAAACAATTACAGTAAATTAAAATCCAAAAGATAAAGAGTCGAAGAGGAAAAAGGACCGTACTTTTAGCGGCGGTACGAACCACGTTCTCGAGGTTGAGAATTTTCATGGGGTTAGCTGGCCCGAGCTTCTGCGGTTTCGAGGTCGAGGAGGTAAGTCATCCAGAGCGAGCCGTAGGCGGTGTAGATCGTGTCTGCAAGGTCGCCGTCGTCGACCGCTTGTAAATTATCGCGTTAGTTGATTCTGTAATATAGAGGAAAAGCGCGCAGTGGACGCACTATGAAATGAATCGGCGGCACCGCTGTTGGACATGTAGAGCGTCAGGGCTTCGAGACGCTGAAAGGTAGCGAGGGAGGGGTTTTCGGTTTTGCTGGAAGTCAATTTGCCGATTGCGAGCATTTCTTTTTTGAGCTGAAGGTGCGACGCGTCAGGCAACGCGCAGGCACTCAAATAAAATTCAAAGGTGAAATCGCTAACCAAGTCACAGCACGCGTAGCCAAAGTAGTCGTTATAGACATCAACACTGTGATTTCATTGAATGGACGCGTTCGACGCGTCGGCATATCGTTGCCACTCACTCATGCGCGTCAGGATCGCGATTCTCCTCGTCTTTTTGGAGGCGGTCGACGTGGTCGAAGGCCACTTTGGACCAGTTCAGTCGGGTGATCGTTGACTTGGATGAAACCTTTGGGGATGGTGGCCTTGGATTTTTTGGCTGGAGGCATGGTGAGGGTCGAGGAGCAAGAGCGTAGGAAAACGCGCATCACGTCGAGACTTCCCACGACTTGTTGATTGATGATGTCGGAACTTGCCGCACACAGAAAGAGGCACGTGCGAGAGATAAACGAACTCGGGTTGAGTTGCTACATAGTGACAGGCTGGCTCGTTGTGCTTGTGTATGAAAAATGAAACGGAAGAAACAAAAAGTGTTTCGTTGACATGGGTAACATTGCCCGAGAGAAAATTGAAATTATTGTGAGACTTGAAAGCACTCCAACCTTCCCAACGTAACAACACTAGCAAGCAGTCTTCTCATTCATTGGTTTGGAAACATGAATGCTATTCAAAAGCTAGAAATTTGTACATAGGTAACACACATATGAAGTATATCTAGTGACCAAATTTATGCAATCTCTTAAATAGATGAGAAATTGAAAATTTAGCTCTTTGCTTGTGTTCATGAGCAGGCATTACAGTGTCAGATGCTGGAATTGAGGTGTGTGCTTGAAGATCGGCCAAGCTCATGGGGGCAGACTTTGGGCTAGCATGTTCATGATCCTCATTTACCACCCTTGCCTTGACAACAGCAACCACCAGGCTCTCTGCATCCCTCCACCGGCCCTGCTGGCGGTAAGTTGCTGCCAGGTTTGCCATGGCTCTTAGCGTATCTGGATGCTCATTTCCCAGCACTCGCTTCCGTGCCTCAAGAACAGCAATGTCAAGGCTCTCTGCAGCACCCCATCGGCCAAGCTCACTGTAAGTTGCTGCCAGGTTTGCCATGGCTCTTAGCGTCTCTGGATGCTCATTTCCCAGCACTCGCTTCTGTGCCTCAAGAACAGTGACCCCAAGACTCTCTGAATCCCTCCACCGGCCCTGCTGGCGGTAAGTTTGTGCTAGGTTTGCCATGCTTGTCAGCGTCTCTGGATGCTCATTTCCCAACACTCGCTTCCGTGCCTCAAGAACAGCAACCTCAAGGCTCTCTGCATCCCTCCACCGGCCCTGCTGGCGGTAAGTTGCTGCCAGGTTTCCCATGGCTCTTAGCGTGTCTGGATGTTCATTTCCAAGCACTTGCTTCCTTGCCTCAAGAACAGTGACCTCAAGGCTCTCTGCATCACTCCATCGGCCAAGCTTACGGTAAGTTGCTGCCAGGTTTGCCATGCTCGTCAGCGTGTCTGGATGCTCATATCCCCGCACTCGCTTGCTTGCTTCAAGAACAGTGATCTCAAGGCTCTCTGCATCACGCCATTGGCCCTGATAGCGGTAAGTTGCTGCCAGGTTGGCCATGCTTGTCAGCGTGTCTGGATGCTCGTTTCCCAGCACTCGCTTCCGTGCCTCAAGAACAGCAACCTCAAGGCTCTCTGCATTGCCCCATTGGCCGAGCTCATAGTAAGTTGCTGCCAGGTTTGCCATGCTTGTCAGCGTCTCTGGATGCTCATTTCCAAGCACTCTCTTCCGTGCCTCAAGAACAGCAACCTCAAGGTGCTCTGCATCACTCCATTGGGACTGCTGGTAGTAAGTTGATGCCAAGTTTGCCATGCTCATCAGTGTGTCTGGATGCTCATTTCCCAGCACTTGCTTCCGTGCCTCAAGAACAGGGACCTCAAGGCTCTCTGCAGCGCCCCATCGACCCTGCTGCTGGTAAGTCTGTGCTAGATTTGCCATGGCTCTTAGCGTGTCTGGATGCTCATTTCCAAGCACTCGCTTCTGTGCCTCAAGAACAGCAACCCCAAGGCTCTCTGCATCTCTCCACCGGCCCTGCTCCCAGTAAGTTGCTGCCAGGTTTGCCATGCTTGTCAGCGTGTCTGGATGCTCACTTCCCAGCTCCTCCTTTCTCCTTTCGACAATTGCCACTCGAAGTACTTCCACTTTTTCATAATGCCCTGCTTCATACAGTACCACTGCTATTCCATCTGCCACATATGTTTCTAAATCACACTTACACCTGCCAAGCAGCTGAGTAATATGGTAAATCAGGCTGTGCCGATATGTATAGTCCTCAAGTTCAAATCCCCGGGGCACTGATAAACCAATCATAGCCAACACAATTTCTAACATGTCTCCTTTGCTTATTGTGGTGCCACTCCAATATTGAATCAATGGGTGGACATTATAGGAAGCATCAGCTATATTTTGCCCTATAAGGGAGTATGATTGCAGCTCTCTTGCTATTTCAAGAAAGATAAAACTGTTCCAGTTTTGATTAGCCCCTCCAATTGCAGTCAACATTTCATTGATAATTGCTTGCAACTCTGAGTTCTCAAGCTTCATCTTAGATAGTGCAGCCTTTTGAAACATTTCCTCTCTGATGTTCTGGTGATGCAATTGGGAGCAAATATGCAGAAAGGTTCTACTGCCCGTGCTGAGCTTTTGGTAGCTGAGATTCCAAGTTGCATATACTGCTAGACCATATTGGCTTTGACCCTGAACCTCTGCACGCTGTAGTAGGTCGTCCCGAGAGGATTTATAAAGTTCCAGATATTTGTTGAGACTGCTACAAGCATGAATGTAGCCCCCTGCCTGAGTAACAGCCAAGGCAAAGCAATGAAGCTCCTATGGAAGTTCAGCTTAGATGAAGCCGTCATTCACTATATTGACCCACCTTTATAATAGTTATTGCTACTTGCTCCTTGTCATCACCTATGGCTTTGTTCTTAGCCAACTTCAATACCAAAGTCTTGGCATCGTCCAGAGTCATGTCAGATACTTTGTAATCTGCTCCATGAGTACAGAGTTCTGGGTTCCGAGTTGTGATGAGAATATTGCCAGATGTACTGGGAGGAAAGAATTTTGAAATGTCCAGTTTGGGGTCATCAGCATTATCTAATACAAGAAGCCACTCTGTCTGTTGACTGGCAAGCCAATGTAAGCCTTCCTGTGCTGTCGAGTCTTCAGATGTTGCTGGTGAAAGGAGCTTCAAATCTGATTCTGCAGTTTGTTCACTAGTAGCATCAACAAAATATGTTTCAGAGAAACTTTGAACAGTGGTGAATTTTAGCGCCATTATTCGAAATTAATTGCACACACCGTTTGGATGTCTGAGCTTGTTGAACGAATTTGAAAGCAAGCTGACTCTTTCCAGAACCACCAAGACCATGCAAGACAAAAACCTTTCTTGATCCTAGGTCTTGAACAAAGTATTGGTGTATCTCATCAAGAATCTCTTGCTGACCTGTAAAAGAGGGCACTGGAAGGGGACACATTTTCCGATTCTTGGTTTTCACTTCATCTTTGAATGCTACGGAAGCTATTTTGAGTCAGCATAGTGTTTGCCTTTGGTTGAACAGTGTAACAAGCAACATACCGTTATGGAAAGTCATATGATTGACAACACCAGATTCTGACACCATGGTAACATGAGGGCCTTCACCTTGGCCACCACCCCCACCAGTCCCTGCATTGCCTCCTGGTCCACCTGGCCCTCCAGTGCCTCCTACAGAAGGTAAAGCTTCAGCATCCCAGAGGGTTTTGTAATACTGAGTCATACCATGCACTGAGATGTTCTGGATTGTTGAGGACATCATCTTTGCTTTGTCGTTGTCGTGGTTGGGGTGAGAGATGCGTGGGCCACGTGGACTCCACGTTGCAACGGCAAGTGTTGGGCAAGTGCCTAAAAATATATTGATGGTGATTAGATTAGATTACGGCAAGTTTCCACGGTTGAAAAAACCATTTTATGGCAGCATAATCCCTACACTTTACTTTAGTTTACTACCAGTCCAAGTAACCATCTGCTTTCTAAATTAATCATGTAATCCAGCAATCGGAACACTGTAGCATCAATGTCAAAGACTTGGTGTGAGTTGATATTTACTTTCATGCATGGCCTGTCTCAATTTGAGCTGGCCGACCCGCGCAGCGCGTTGGCCGAGCAAATTTTGAGACGTCTACCATACTGAACAGTCACCTAATTACAACCATGAATTTATCCGCGCTCATATCAAGCACTTGATTCAAATGCCGGAGAGTCTGTGGAAAATTGAAAATTTCCTGAATCCCTTGAGCAAATATCTTAACTTGAAGTGAATGCATATGTATGGCCATTTTATTTCATTTTGCGTGTACGCAAGTACAGATAGTGGGCTCTGCCGCGCGCGCGCGGGCCTACTGTTGTCATACATCAACGGTATTTCAACCGTGGGAATATTTGTTTGTGGAAGGTGACCATACACTGCAGCCTGCCTAGGACCCGCGTTACGCAGTAGGTATTAATCTAGAGGTATCTCAATCCCCTTCAACACGTCCGCCTTCTGCTGTGCGATATCCTGCTCCGACCCCGCCGTAAACCCATTCACAGTTCCGATATCCTGCGAACATTGAACGCTCTGGATTCCCTGCCCGCCTAAATCTTCCTGTGTGTCTGAGAAGAAATTCTTCACGGCTTGGTCGACGTTGAAGTCGCAATTTGGTTGACTGGAGGAGGAGATGATATCTGATTAGCCTCAGCGGGGTTGAATGTACTAGTAGAACGTACGGAAACGCGAAACAATCCGCATCTTTGCTGAGGACAAGCGAGGTAATTCCCGGCGTGTTTGTGCACTCTTTGCCGTTTTGGTTCAATGGATGACAGACGCGGTCTCTGCCAGTTCCAGTGCAGAAGAGTGGGTTGAAGGGTTGCTTGCGCGTGGTCTACGGTGAGAATCCAAGTATAAGCATCGAATTTTGACTCTTGTCTTTATAATATGAGGAGGATGGAGAGCAGAGGAACGAACCAGCGGGGCACTGATGGTGAGGGAAGATAGAGAAAGAAAAGAAAGAAGTGCGATCGACACAGGGAGGAACATGAAAGAATAATAATGATAGAGCGAAACAATGAAAAGTGGGATGCAGAAGGGAAGGAAGAAGAAATGCTGCACAGATGTTCATACCGGCGATGTTATAAGTCGCTCTGCCTCTGCCAAGCGTATATCGAACGGCATACCGAATAGATATACACCGCTTTTCTCGAGTTGTTGGAACTTGGAGGGGAGGATTAGGCTTGGCATAATAGGGCGCCCGTCAACGGCGATGTTTCCAAGCCTACAGCTTGTTTGCAGTGCGATCCCTAGGAAGGGTGCTAAATGCTAGCTGACTTGCGTAGCTCTTGTCGTTCGATTCTTGGGAAGTTGGGAGTTCGTTTTCTACAGAAAATCGCAGTCGGTATCTGGGATCTTGAATGTAATACTCAGACTTGCTTCTAGGTAATCCAATCTGTATCGTCATCTTCGACATGTATACACAAACTAAATCATCGTACAATTCAAAAATTACAAGTACATACGACTCTGCTCAAAAATCGGATTTCATTCATTCATTCAAATCATCAAGCCAAGATTGATGTGAACGCCCTTGACTTGCGTGTACCTACCCACCGACAGACACATCAACTTTAGAATAACAGAACAAGCAATGCACTTACGTCTCAATCGCATACTCTCCATGCTCACGTCCAATCCCACTCGACTTGTATCCACCAAACGGAATAGAACTCTCAATCAACTGCGCACTATTCACAAACGCAGACCCAGATTCAAACGCATGCGCAACCCTCAACGCGCGGCCAACATTCTCCGAGAAGACGCAAGCTGATAGCCCGTATTCGGTGTCGTTGGCAGCGGCGATAACATCTGAAATCAACTTCAGTTAGTTTCTGGATCCACCATCCAAAAGACGCATGCACCTTCCTCGGTCTTGAATTTCTGAACAGCAGCAACGGGTCCGAAGATTTCTTCCCTGACGATCTTCATATCCGGCGTGACGTTCGTGAAGATGGTCGGTTGGATGAAGTAGCCTTCCGTCCCGTGGCGTTCCCCGCCGATGTGGACAGTCGCGCCGCTCTCCTTGCCCGACGCGATGTAATTCATGATCCGCTACGAATCAATAATCAGAGTCGGTCATGAGGCGTAGACGAAGCAGGATATGAGCCACTGTAATATAAATTTGAACGTACGTCGAATTGAACTTGAGATGCCTATAATAAAAAAGACGAGATGGGATGCATGAAGAATGAACGATTGATTGGCTATCAATCCAACGAACCTGCGGACCATGTTGCGTCGACGCCTCAAACGGATCGCCGGTCGCCTGACCCAGAGCCTTCACAACGGCGGTGAACTTGTCCATGAACTGATCGTAGATGCCTTCTTGAACAAAAATGCGTGAGCCCGCTACGCATGACTGGCCTAGGAAGTCGGGCATCAGGATACAATGCAATGAAACGACTGCCAAAGTCTGATACGTACCCATATTCGCACTGCACAAAACGGAACATATGAGAATAAGCTCAACACCGCACCGATCGGAGTTAAGACACGTACTAGAGCGCATGGCTTGTCCATTTGATAGCTTGTTCAAGGTTGCAGTCATCAAATATAACAGTCGGACTCTTGCCGCCAAGCTCCAATGTCACGACTTTCAGATTCGTTCGTGCTGACGCTTCGAGGACCTTACGGCCGACCAAGGTACTCCCGGTAAAAGCAACCTTGGAAATTTTCATGTGTTCAGTTATGGCTTGGCCGACGGTGGTGCCTATACAGCAATGTATTATTCGAGGATCTGAAGGAAATAAGCCAACACGTACCGTATCCATTGACAATGTTGAACACGCCGGGAGGGAAGCCGGCTTCTTGAACGAGTTCCGCGAATTTGAGGGCGGACAAGGGGGTCATCTCGGAAGGCTGGTCCGGATTCGAATTAGTTTGAAGAAGTGCTATTGGCAAAACGGATTAGGATGCATACCTTCAAGACGATACAATTGCCTGTCGCAAGTGCGGGCCCGACTTTCCAAGATAACATCAACACTATGTACTAGTTAGAAAGACATTCGTTTCTGTATTGGTGGACGCACTGGGGTAGTTCCCTGATCGAGAAAGTCACGGTTGAACATTAGCGAACGGACTCCTACGGACTCGAGTCCGGAAGACTACGCACAGGGAATAATTTGACCGACGACGCCATAAGGCTCATGCCGCGTATAAGCGAGCTTATTCTCGCTACTCTCAATGGTCTTCCCATGAATCTTATCGGCCCATCCTCCGAAGTACCGGATGCACTGGATACTTCCCATTAGGTCAGAGTTTTTAGCAATTTGGAAGGGTTTTCCTGGGAGTCGGAAGACGTAAGAAATTGCGGCATTAGTGACGTGCCTGAGGAGTAAAACTGACCAGCATTGATAGATTCGAGGGCGGCGAACTGGTCGATATCGCGCTCGAGGAGATCCGCGAGACGCGAAATTAGCTTTCCGCGTTTGCTACCCGGGCATTTTAGACCCCAGGAGGTTTTGTACGCCTGTACGTTCAGATCGAGCAATTGCCGTGCGAGAGCGGAAGCGGGCTTACCTTTTGAGCGGCGGTAACGGCGACATCGACATCCTTAGAGGATCCAAGAGAGACGGCGGCAATCTTCTTGGCAGTCGCTAGCGCAGGGGTGAGTGCTTCAGATACTATCAGACAGGGGAGCTGGAGATATACCTGGGTTGATAACGCTGAGAGAGGATGAGGATCAGTACGCGACTCGGTGCGGCAGACTGCTCTTACTCGATAGTGTCGGGCTCAACTGGATCAACCCACTTCCCGTCGATGTAGAGTCCAGTGTTGATCGAGATAGAGCCTTTGAAGGCTGAGGTGCTGATTTCGACGGTGGTAGTTCCAGGCATAATGCAGACGGTGGGAGATGTGGAGATTCTGGAGAATGACAGTCGGGTACCGCCGTACCGGTATTTATACATCCAATTAACCGGTTTACCGAACGGTGAAAAGGAACTTCCCTCTTGAATCATCTCTGACATATCAGAATGCGCAAAGAGGCTTAGGCCGCGAGAGGCCGTGACCTGGCGTGAGGAATCGGTGAACAAGTGACCCATGACGTGAGCTCAGCTGAGGACCTGCCGAAATTCCCAAATGAAGTAAATGAAGCAAAGACGATGTTGGAGTCGAAGACAGCGAGATTGAAATTGGGGTCCGAAGTTGAAGCTTGGTGATCTGCCGAGAGCATTTGGGAGTTGGAAATAACACGCGAAATGGGATGATCGCGGGCATGATCGGTGGCATTTCCCACGGATGCCATCATAAAGCCGGCGACCGGAACAAGGTTCTGAGTGCATAACAGAGCCAAGCAACGCGTCGATGAAGTGTTTTTGGCGCGTTCCAACGCGCCTCATAAACTGAGAACGCGACCTAATATGATGCTTGTATCACACAGACCTAACCTTCCATATTTTAGGTATCAATACCACAGGATCTATCATACTAAGTACTAGCTATGAAATAACAAGTGATTGTCTCCTTGATGTCTAAGTTAGAGGAGGAGAGAGAAGTCTTGAGAGATACGTGCTGCATTGGTAGAACGGAGGCATACACTCGCTAACTTGATGGCCTGAATAACCTTGAAGGCTTCTGCGCGGGCATTGCACACACAGGATACTCAGCATATCAAGGAGATTGATGGAGAGACCTGTCTTGATCATGGTTGCCGGCGCCGGCACGCGCGATGAAGACCCATGCTTGTCACGGGCAGTGCCCAGGGCCATGTGCACCAGCGGGCGGGGAGAAAAAGCAAGTAGGAGCGCGCTGTGTATCTTTGTGTGGTGGCCGCATCAGCAATTGTTGGCCTGTTTGATGCCGATGGGACTGATGGCGGCCTGAATCATGTCATTTCCAACTGCCGAATTTTGTGGATCTGCCGAGTTGAACTCAAAGTAGCCGACTAAGATTTATCCGCGTTTCCGCCCTTATTTCACGTTTGTCAGCGTGCATTGCCTATTCATAAGCCCGAGGTCCTTGCCGAGGTCAAAGCGTTACCATCTCAAGGACTGGATGTTGGCCGCCACGTCCGCGGCGACCACAAGTCAGCAGAAAACTGAAATGCTGTTCTCAGCACATGCAATCACGCGCCAATCTGTCTCTACCGTGGAATTTCTTTCGAGGCAATGGTACTAAATGCCATGATCTCTCGGTCACGATCACCAAGTACGACCCTGTGATAACTAGTGAGGAAAGGTTCACAAGAGGATGAACAAACGGACCGTTCAGCCTTGACCGTAGTTGAATATAAGCACTCCTTGAGCTACCAACTTGCGAAGTTCCTTTACCATCTCCCACGCCACCGCACGTTTCTGTTCTGAGCGCCACCAAAGATATGCCTTGAATGAGACATGTCCATCCCCTGTACACAGTGAGTGCACCCGCGAAACGACAAACTCAGTATAGACCGAGTCGGTAAACGCAAGCACCGATCGCAGAGACAGGAAACGAAGGTGTGGTAGAAGGCAGGGCACGTCAGGGACACGAACCAGGGCTTGTAGAAGGCCGTCCGTGACGACGGGTTCGACATCAGGGCAATCCATGAGCACCAAGTCTTCTAGCCTCGGCAGCACTTTCAGGGAACGCAAGAGGTCCATCTCCGAAACCTCCACATGGATCGAAAGGCGTTTCAGATTTTGAGCAAATCCGGAACGTTCTGCAAGACAAAAGAATTGCTCCGTGCACCACACGGGGGTCGTAGTATGCACAGCGTGGTACAGACTGAGTGACTGCAAGGACGGCAGCGTCAAACAGTCGAATAGCTGGCCAACCCTAGCCGCGTTGTCTACGGTCAGCCCGAATGCAATTTGCGGCACATCGGAAGTGATCTCGAAATCCCATCCCTCGTCCGCCTCGCATTCCGTGAGGTTCAGATCGAATGTGAACGCTGTAGTCTTCGGCGCAAGAGCCAGCGCACGAAGAGCTAGATATGCAGAGTGGCGGCCCTTCAATCCTACTCGACGATAAGTGCACTTTTGAATTTGCGCCCAAGGAAGCGGCGGTAGCCGTTTAACCGAACCAGAAAGGGTGACTTCAGTCAACGCAGGAGCTGTCTGGAAGGCTTCCGCGTCTTTCCACCAACCTGCGAGCTGCAGCTTTTCGAGCCTGCCCAGCCTCCCAGTCGCGTTGGAGAGATAATGGCCGTTTTCGACTCCGGGGCGCGACCAGATGTGCACATGCTGCCAGCGGTGGGCGTGCTTCGTGAGAAGTTTTATAAGGGATTCGGCGTATTCAGGGATGAGTGCCACTTTCAGCTTCAAGTCGTGATCTTGGCCGCGTTTCAACGCTACCTCGAGCAGATCGAACAGAGTTGCGACGCGGAAGTCGCATTGATCCCAGAGAGTCGCGTTGAAAACGATGTGAGACCAGAGTTTGGGAGCTTGCATGACGATGAGATGCCACAGAGACGATACCTTCACGATCTGAGGATTAGTGCGAATTATTCGACCCGGGGGAATTGCTTACCTGGGCCAGCTGAAGGAGATGTCGATGAGAGATGCGATCCACTTCCTCTGCCGGGGAAGCAGGTATTAATTTCTTGTAAGCATCAGGCCGGCAGCACTCGAAAATGCGCAATAGCAATTCGTTGGGAAGGCGCTGCACTGGGGAGAGGACGCTGCGACAAGTAGTAACCTGCGAAGCAAGGGTGCCCCGTTTTGAGGAGAGTCTATCCAGCTCCTCTGTGCTAGATAATTCTGTATCGTAACCACCCACAGGCGATTGACTGAGTGGCTCCAGTGGACCTGATACGTTGAGCGGTAGAGAATCAACCTGTACCATTACACAGGCAGAGTCGCGACTCTGAGATTGCATAGCGTGAGTGGCACGAAGAGTTTCAGGCGAAGGATCGTGAAGGGTGGTAGAGAAAAGAAAGCCATCAAAATCCAAACAAACAACCGCTACTCGACACAAAAGGAAATTATGTGTTTGGAAGTGGAGGCGCGAAATCCAAGATAAACAAAGGTCAGATACGTCCGAAGTCAAGGAGCTAAGGTACAATAATAGCGGAGATGCAGAAAGATCGTGCCAGTCGAAGCAACAAGGGTCGCAAAAGCCAGAAAGTCGAGACTCCACTGGTGCTCGCCCTACCACGGATTCGATATCTGATAATCCATCCCAGCCGTCGGTGGCACAGGCCAGTTTGCCCACAGTCTCAAGCTTCAGAGCATCACAGCTCATCCCTTCAATCCGTAATTCGTTCGCCGCACATTATATTTGATTGCCACGTCATGCTCCAAGCATGAAGGCTTGGGCGATCGCGACCCCGGAAGAGGTGTAAGCAGGAGGACCGCCGACGGAATGCTGCATAGAACAGGAGACGAGAGAATAGGGTGAATAGGCAGACAGAGTAGATTAGATGGAGGGATGGGGACAAAGCCGCGAACTTCGAACGACCGAATGCACATGTTCTCGATCGAGATGATCGTGCGAGGTCTTGATAGGAACAGCACTGGGGCATAGACTCTCCGACTTGAGAAGGCATTCACCCACCACCAGCGCCGAGTACGATGACACAGGACCTCAATAGCGAGCCTATGCATCGCTGCTGTGGCGCTTCCCCTGCCACGAATCGCGGCCTCCACCTACATGGGACGCGCCGCACAGAGAAGCATCTCCGATGTCCCCAAGTGCAGGAAGAACAGAACATACAGCACGCACGGGCGGAAGCGTGGCCTGGACATCACGACACCGGGACGTTGGGGGCTTGGTCCCAATGGCAAAGAGGCGAAGGAGACGTGAGAGATCCGGAAGCCGTCGCGTCAGTAGTCTCCGAATTGATAGCTCGACGGCATGCAGTATTGGTTCCTAATGATCGAGGGGTGGCCTCGGCATGCGTGAGGATAACGAATGCTTGCTTGTGAGTCGACGAGAAGACGAGAATGAGATGAGATGAGACCAGCTGGAAGCAGGATCGGTAACCGGCACGGGCCTCGGGGAGAGCAGCAACGCGGTGGACGCTGAGCTCGAGGGGGGAGGGGCAGGCATTTGACAAGGATGGGATGCTCATTCGTCCCTGATGTCTGAGCAACGGTTCCAGTCGTCGTGGCGAGATACCACTCTGCGAGGACGAAACGTGTTGGTCGTGACACCTGAAACGTGGGTACGGGTGGCCCACGCAGGGTCCGGGTCGGGGGAAAGCTGAGGAGAGGAAGAGTCGGGCAATGAGGGGATGATTCAAAAGGTGGGCACAGGGAAAGATATACCTGGAGTATGGCCCCGGCTTCCCAGGGAAGTCGTAGGTACTGGGGATGCCCGGTTTGACTTCTGCTCAGTGCTACCCGCTAGCCTTCCTTCCCAAGTGTCAGCGACCGAGAAAAAGGTCGATATCCGAAGTATACTCACAGCGCGGTGTGTGCATCCGTTCGACGTTGACGGTCACTCGAGGCGTCGAGTGGATGATTATTTGCTTCGCGAGATACCACCAGATAATCAGCCGCCACGACCAGGACGGGTCATTGGCATTGCTATGTCTATTGCCAGTGAGCAGAAGAGCAAGATAAGAACGCGTCAAAAACGTACCTCATGGTAGACTTTTGGCTTTTGCAACCAGTACAGAACAGAGCCAGCACTGCTAGGCATTGGTCTGCCTCGACGCAGATCTTCGAGCTTGAGTAGCAAGAGGGTACTAGTAAACCGTACAGGAGCTCCAAAGACACCAGATCTGCGGCAAGCAATTTCTTGTGAATGGTTCCCAGTTGTAGAGCATTTTCAATTCGGTGGCCATTCGGTGAAAAGCAAGCTAGTCAAATTGCGATCGAATTCTGTCAATGCCGTCGGGGTCGGGTCGTCGTCGTCGTCGTTGTCAACGACCGTCGACCGGCAGTATCGTGTGAACGCATCAATCCGGCAACAGTCGTGTGCCGAAAGGCCGAAGTCTCTTGAACCTTCACGCTCTCGACCACGTTGACGCAGTGAGAGACCGCGTCCCTCAGGCTTTCTCGTGTGAACCCGGGCTTTGAACCAATGGCATGGCTCGAAATGCAATTGACACCCCTGGACCATTTATAGCTGCGGTTCACAACACTGCGAGTGCAATGGCTGAACAGTTCTTCCGCTCAATACGCACTTTCTACTTCAACCTGGCAGCTGGAGCCGCCGTTCCAGAGGGAAAGACTCATACGTTGCAAAGGGCAACCGTGACGCTCAACGTTTGACACAAGTCCTTTCAAATCGAATTGCACGAGCAAAGATTGAGATTCCCTCAACCACAAGTCCCATAACACGTCGAGGTAAGTTCCTGCTTGCGGTACATATATTTATCCAGGCTTCCCTGCGAACATTTAACAGTGATTCCCTGTCTTCGAAGCACCCGTGGGCTTCTTCGAAAACAACACAACACATATAAGCGCTCACTCACGCCAATGGTCTATCCGCAACTCAGGGTCTCCGTCCAATCCTCGCCACCCACTCTTCACTTAACCTTCCAAGTGACGAGCCAACCATGTCCCTGACCGAAGAAAAACGCGACATGGAGAAGACCGGGAGTGCCGACCAGAACAGTAGCGAAGAACACGAAGACATCAACCTGTACTCTTTCCATGAACAGAATGCGGGACGGCTGGTCATTGACCCCGCGTGCGTAGAGTTCATTATGCAGACCTAGGCAAAGCTTTATCTAACGGTTTCGTTGTCTTTAGGGAAGCGAAGATCGAATTCGGCGAAGCCGTCGCAGCAAGGCTCAAGCTTTCTCGAGATGGGACAAAGGTTTTGTGGCCGCAGGTAATTTGTTTCTCGATGGCCGGCGACAATGGCGTACTAACTTTCATTCGAAAGCCTACCGACTCCCCCGACGACCCACAAAACTGGAGCGACCGCCGCAAATTTGCTCTCCTCGTCATCGTCACCCTGGTATGCGTCCACCGTCTACCTTTCAAGAAATATGTTTACTTAAACAGGCTTGCTAGGCTGCAATCGTTCCCGATTTCGACTCCGGCATAGGTATGTTCCAAGTCGATTTTTCTTAATGCTGATTCCCAACAACTTTTACTGGTCTTTCCAGGCATCGCATCGATATTCAAACTCGCACAGCAATTCAACACCACGACCGACGAGATCAACAACCTTACTTCCAAGTACGCGTCCAGATAGAAATTAAATACTAGCATTAACATAGGTTCCGCTACTAGTTGGAGTATTTTCTTGCTCGGTTCGTGTGTTCCCATCGTACTATGCCCTTGGCCGAACTAATTAACGAATATGTACGCACAGGTTGGGGAGGTCTCACTGCCGTGTGAGTATCTCTCCCGAACTACTGTGTACTTTGTTTTCTATTCTGTTCCCTTCTCACGATCGACTTATAGCATGGCGATCCGCCGTCTCGGTCGCTTGCCGGTACTTTTTTGGTCTCAGGTGTGTGTATACTCCCAGTGAATTCGACAATTTGTCCATAGCTGACTGACTTGAACACAGTTGCTCGCGTTAGGATTCCTCGTTGGCTGCACTTTCGCTCCGAATCTAAAGACGTTCACGGGTGTGTCATGATTTTCTGATCAGAGAATTTATACATGAGCTCAATTCATCGATTGAACTATAGCGATGCGCTGCCTCAACGGATTCTTTGCGTAAGCTCGTTGTCTCTCATGAATGAACGCCTTCAATTAAAGGTCGATATTCATAGAACTGCGCCTCAAGTTACTGTGCGCATTCTTCCTCATTCTGTTCTGCGCCGCGTGTGCTTGTAGTGACGGATTCAAACAGGGTTTATACGTCGTCACGGACCTCTATCCCTTCCATCTTCAAGCACGAATGGTTCGTCAACTTCCTTTTCTTCCTTTTCCGATTGAATAAATAGATCACTCATACACCGCACACAGATCAACGTCTGGACGATGGGCTTCATCATCTCGCCCTTCCTCTCCCCCTTCGCCTTCGGCTTCCTCGTCGCGCGCACCACCTGGAGATGGGCCTACGGGATTGGCTCGATTTATGGCGCGATTGTGTTGGGGTTGATTGTGCTGTTTATGGAGGAGACGTGCGTCCCAATTCCATGCGAAATCATCTCAATCTCAATTGAATTCTATGTTGCCAGGATGTACGACCGAACTATCGACCCCATCCCTGCGCGTCCCACGACAGGATTCCGCTATCGCTTCGAGTCCCTCATCGGGTTGACTGGGTTGAAGATGCAGAAGTATCGGATTTCGTGGACGGAGGCCGTGCTTTCGCCATTCAACGGTAAGAACTCAGACTGTCTATTGCATATTTGATTTGATCTGAATTGTAAACAGTCGTCTGGCGTCCACATATCTTGGGTGTGCTGGTGTTCGAAGTGAGTCTTTCTCTCTCATCCAGTCTTCCTGCAACATGTAACTGACCCCGCTGTTTGTACCTTAAAGGCATTGTTGTTCGGATTTAGTATCGGTATCAATGTGCTATCCAATCCTCCGAAAGCTTCATTCTTGGAACTGACTGGCTTCGAATAATAGGTTACAAACGCCGTCTTCCTTGGGAGTCCCCCGCCCCTCGGGTTCATACCTCGCATTTTCTGTGTTGATCTGTCAACTGACCGTCGACCCCATCAGCTTCGCTTGGTCTCAATTCGCCATCGCCGGAGGCTACGGTACTCCAATCGTATGTGATTTTTTCATTGCGATTTTGTGTCAGCCTAGCCATAACTTGGGATAATCCAGGTCGCCGTCATCATAGGAGAATTGACCGGCCGCTATATGAACGATTTTATCATGAACACTTCTATCAGGCGGAACAAGGGTGTGTTTGAGGCCGAGAGCCGGCGAGTTTTGTTCAATCCTAAACCTAAAACCGTGTTCCCACTTCGAATAATTATTGTGATTTAGTCTGTGGTGAGTAATATTCTTATGTATTTGCTTCGGAAAAAGCTCATGCCGAACGCGACTTGAAAGGGCCTGTTACGTCGCCATCCCCCTTTACATCTGCGGCTTCATCGTCCTGGGCGCGTCGTTCCAGAAACATCTCAGCCCGGGCGCAATTGTCATGGGTTGGGGTTTGGCTGAGGTTGCCGTGATGATTAATGTGTGTCTTGCTCTTATCCATCTCTATTTGAATACACCGGATTGCTCACGTTGCATTGAAGACTGTGGCAGTTTGTAAGTACCACCTGCAAATCGAGATGTGGAGTATTCACGTCGAATAGATGCATACTGTAACGACGCGTTTCCGAAGCACCAGGTACGGACTCTCCTCCATTTCGTTTATTTGCTTATGCTAATACGATACGATATTAGGGAGAAGTCAGTGCTTTGATCAATCTGGCTCGGACGCTGGGCGGTATGTGTTCAACGAAACAGCATTTCCAATACGATATTAAGCTCGTCAGGTTTCGCTGTGGCCTTCTTCCAAGTCCCGTGGGCTTCTAAGCACGGAGCGCTTCAAGTCTTTGGTGTTGAAGCCGCGTACGTCCATACCCGCTCACGTATTATAACTCTGAACTCAAAACCTCTTCAATTAAATTAGGATTGTCGTCGGTCTATTCCTCTTGATTATCCCCGCAATCCAGATCAAAGGACGCACTTTGCGGGTACGTCTAACTCTCATGTTTCAAACGACAGACTGGATGAACTTTTTGATAGAAAAACTTCTCTTTGCACTGATGGGTAAGTATGCGAAAGTACTTGGAACGGTTCCTTTATGTTTTTGGTCCCAAGAATTAAATCGCGAACGAGAGTGTCCCTGTATGCCAATATAATCCTGTCAGTGATTCCAGTGTCGCCTCCCGGCGAACGAATCTATGTGGAAGTCGCAGCCACAAATAACCCTGAAACTAAAAGTACTGGGGAAGTCGATCAACCCTGCGCGTAAAAATTCGAGGCTTTGCATGTGTACCTCGGATGGAATTTTGTGGATCCAGAGGAATATTACCGGCACCAGTAGTAGCACAAAAATATGAAAATCTACTCTACATTTCGTATCTTTTGTCTCACGGATTCGCCACCTCAACAACTCCGATATGTCCGACATCAGCAAAAGCGGGAACTTCAGGTAAGGCCTTATAACCCCAATAAACCCGCAAAATCACTGTAAAGCCGTATCAGCCTGATGATATTTCACCTGGGCTTACAAACGTTCTTTTTTTTCGCAATCGTTATCTGGCTGGTAGAGGTGTATAAGGCATTATGTGCCTTATAGCGCATTTTAGCCGCGCAGAGCTCCTACCACTCCTTCTGCTCCTAATTTACCAGTGCTCAAAGCTCGAACAGTGCAATATGGGATGAAAGGGAATGACATTGTCGAGGAATATACAGAATAACAATAAATACCATTCTCCCAGACTCGTCCAGTACGTCGGCGCCCGCGTCAACGAGACAAGTCGTGCAGACGGTTGACCCGGCAGATATTCCAGTAGATTTGCAAGGGGCTTGAGACGAACATGGCGCGCAGGAGTCTTGAATGAAGGTTGATGGTCTTCAGTGGTTGTCGGTACGTGAGGTCAGGTGTAATGTCTTGGAGACGGACAGATTGCCGGTCCATGCGCCAATGGCGCCAGCGTTGAAGATGCTGAATAGAACTGAGCTCGATCTTGACGAAGCTTCTTGTGGAATTCCTGTGGCGATGTTGTTGCAGCCGGTCAATTGCTGGAGCCAAAGGGGTCTTGACGCGACGAATCGGCTTTCGGTGACAAACTTTGAGGCGATGAGACGACTTGATGGGTTTGGAAGCGCGACGCGAGAGCAATTTGTTTCTTCGATATACCCAACTCGAATTATGAGAGGGGGAGGAACTTGAAGCTTGACGATAGAAGACCTGAAGGAGAGGGAATTGATCCTTGAAGCGCAGCGAGAATGGTCTTTGAGAGCCAGTTTTTGCGTGGCAGAGCATGTTGAGGTTGCGGGACGCAATTTTGGAGCTGGACGTGGCAGCGGTGGGGGGAGGAGAGGCTAACGAGGGACGACGGGCGCAGAGATGGTGAGGGGAGAGAACAAGGAGCGAGATCAAAGTGGCAGGACAAACATCAACCATCGATCTCACATCACGCGCACTGATCGATGGCGCACGGACCATCAACAACGCGGTCATCTGTCGCCAACTCATCGTGACGACCGCGCTTATATCGTTCCCAAAGCCCTCCCGTCACTGACCGGGTCCAGAATCTCGCCTTCCCGCACGCACAAACACGTTGGATAAAAACCGCCAGAGGCTCCTCGACCTAAATATACCAAAATTACCGTAGGGTGCACTTTGAAACTATATTATCCTATTATGCTCTCAAGTGCATACCCGCAATGCAAATCTTGGTCTGCGATATCGTCGTTTTGCAAACCTCGAACAGGCTGCTCCCTTGATAAAAGGCTTACACCAGGTTGCCAAGGCATCTATAATCCCTGTAAGACCGCATCAACCCGGTCTGATCTCGCACGGGAATACCAGACTTTCCCACATTTGCTGATGGAATAGCCGGCCCGCGCATCTTGCCTTCTACCATCATGGTCATCCCTCCCCGGCTCACGAACGCGAGGTTCGGCCTCCCGCGCTCTCAACAACCGCTTTAGAGAATTTTCTCAGCGACCCCACTGTGTCTGTAGCCACCATGATCACCCGAGCGATTCGCCAGCTGTACATGCTCTATACCAGTCTTCGATGAATCAATTCCCGACGATAGTCCGTCTGTCGGTATAACGACAGCCATATATAAGCTCTGGACCTCATGTGCACCGTCAACTTCATCGTCCGCTGCTATGGTCCTCTCGTGTCTCGCGTCGTTTCTCTTCGCTGCAGCTGCCTGGGGTAAAATTATATATGCTGGGGTGAATGAGGTATGTTCAGTTATGTTTCGATGCCGCTGAGGCGGGTTCCTGGTGTTCCAGTGTACTGGTACATATTCTGACTGTGTTTCCGCTGACAGTCTGGTGGAGAATTCGGTGTATTCGGCTCACCCGGTCAGGGCTTACCCGGGACATTCGGTGTCGATTTCGCTTTCATCGACCAGGTCGGTTTCGCCTTTCCATTCATTCCTGGACTCATGGAGGATGTACACAGAGCACAGTGGATATCTTTGTGGACCAAGAACAAATCAACTTCTTCCGAGTGACGTTCCTCATGGAGAGGATGTGTCCTCTCGCCACTGGGCTTGGAGCTACTTTCAATGAAACGGTCAGTCGATCCGCAAATTTTGTTCCGATCCCCCAGACAATGACTGACAAAATGATTTCCTCAGTATTTCTCGGAGTTTGAGGATGCGATCAATTATATCACTGTGACAAAGGGAGCGTACGCACTTCTCGACCCGCACAATTATATGCGCTACAAGTGAGCTTTGTCCTTTGCTGCAGTCCCTGGATTGAATCTTATATGACATCCGAAGCGATCCTTCCCAGCAACCCAATAGCGGAAGCGTACGCATTCATTGCGTTCTCAATATCCCCGTACGCTCATGATTCCCTTTCCCTCTAGATCATCGGCGACACTTCCGACCCCAACGCAGCAACCACTGCCCAATTCCAAGCCTTTTGGGGCGAACTCGCCACTCGCTTTGTCGATAACCCCATGGTCGTTTTCGGAATCAACAACGAGCCTCACGACATGGTATCTCCCTTGCTTTTCAATGCTATCAGTCTCGGGAACTGATCTCGATTTTACAGGCAACCGACCTCATCCTTCAAAACAACCAAGCCGCCATTGACGGTATCCGCGGCGCTGGCGCACCCCAGCTCATCCTCGCACCCGGAAACGGTTTCACGGGCGGCCATGCGTGGACGCAGACTACGGGCAATGGGGACGCGCCATCGAGTGATTTCATGAATATGCTTGTTGACCCGCTGAATAATACGGCGATTGATATTCATGAGGTGCGTTCTTCCTTTCTATTGATTGTGCTGGCATGTGGGGTTTTGACGAAGCTTTGTATCTAAAGTATTTGGGTAAGTCGATTATGACTGTTTTCGATGGCAACCGATCATGGGGTCTTTGTAGATGAAGATTTCTCCGGCTCACACGCAGAATGCACGCAACCTGGTAAATTTCGTCCAGAGATGTGCCTGTGTAGATCTTGAGCTTTGTTCAATCTTACTAGCTGCGTCCAACCTTGCTGCCCTCACCACATGGCTTCAGCAAAACAATCTCAAGTAATGTCCTCCCTTGCTCATTATTTACTCCCAAGTATCGAACACCCTCGCAGAGCCATGATAACCGAATTCGGTGGCGGGAACAACGAAAACTGCTTCCAGGTTCGTCTACTTAGTCTCCTCACTTTCACTTCCCCACAAAACTCTCATTCCGACTTGATTCATCTAGTTCGTCTCTGACCTTCTCGAATACATGGCATCCAACGACGTCTACATCGGCTGGGCTGCCTGGGCCGCTGGTCCATTCTGGGGCACAAACACCGCGTGTTGTGGCGCTGATACGGGGAGTCTGGAACCGGGCCAGAATAATGATTTAGGGCAGCCCGAGTGCGTTTAAACCTTTTACTTCTCTGAGACTTGTCACTTGAGGAATTCTGAACTTGTCTTGCAGTGCTTTCTCTACTGTGTGGGCGAATGCTATTCGGCCGAATATTCCTGTTGGTGAGTTGAAATGGCTCTTGAAACCTATTGCGCTGTTTCGGATTGATATGGTCGTATATAGCGGATCTCAAGAGGAGCGGAGTTTCGAGCTTGAGTTGAGTGGAACAACGCTGAAAATTTATGTAAAATGTGTACCATTAGTGCGGGAAAATGATGATTAGTATTGAAGGGTTGTTGTAAACTTCATGTTGCCGGACGGCGGTGACCTATCTAATCCGACTATATCATTTAATCGGACTACAGCCTGAGACCAGGCAAAAGACAGTTGTGGCGCAACGCCCGGCAGGATGAATTGATGGCGGGACAAGAGACAAGTGCTCGGCTGCTCGGCTTGCTCCTACACATCGATCGGCATGATTCGGCATCCAATGGTTGGATTCCATACCAGGCCAAGTCAACTTGGTACTTCCAAGACTATAGCGCCGAGTAACTTGCTCTCGACCATGACAGTCTCGCCGTACCCCAGCAAGATGCTCATGAAGAGGGCAGTCCGTGTCTCCCGTAAGTCGCAGTCTGGGAATCGAACTTACCTGAATGTTACTGCTTTACAGACACTTCGAGCAACGCCTTCACCGTCGGACTCGCCGGCCTCGGTATCTGCGTGTTCTCGCTAATCGTCTTATTTTGCTTTCTGCGTTTGGTGGCCAGACGGCGGCAACCGAGACGAGTTGAACTTGACAGCACACGTGCGGGAAGTCCAAAACCCATAATCCACGACGTTTATCTGGATTTCGACGAAAGTCCGAAATTGTGGGAGGACATGATGGTAGTGTGCTTACGGTTTACGAGTTCTGCGAGTTTTCTGACCTCAACAATTAGCCTCTGTCAATCCAGATCCCTCCCCCCGACCAGGCCAAGTTGATGCCTTCTGCTGACTCGGATACTGAACGGTGTTCACCCGGGGTAATCATGGCCATGCCATGTATTCAAACACTAGAGAGCATCGGAATTAATGAAGCGGATGCGCATAACGGGCAGCATCTTCCTCATCTTGAGCTCGGAATCGCGGATGGTGTTAGAATCTTAGAACAAACCACGAAAACCCTGAATGATTGATTCCGTTGATTCCACATGTGCCTGAGTGCCGAATTTGCGAACTATGGAAAACAAATAACCTTTTCCACTCCGAAGTCGTGATAAATTTGTTCCAACGTCTACGCGACCCTGCCATCAACAAAGTTAAACGAAGCGGCACGTGGTTCAAAATCGTCTTCTCTCCGAACTACCATGCCGCCCAAGAGCGTCGTCCATCAGTAAAACTACACATGTGTCTTTGGCATCTTATGTCTTTGGAAAACATCTTTGACTAACTTTGTCTTGTGCAGGTCGTCTTTCGTCTTTGAGATCACGTCTTTCGGCGTCTTTGTCTTGGGATCCGGTCTTGCAAGCATGCAGACATCTTGCAGATGAGCACATTATTTGTTGTGTTTATTCTGAATGTAGAGTTGGGGAAAGTACTTTCTAAGACATTTCCGGCTGATTTTGAGGTGAATAGTTCGCAGGGTTCTCGTTGTCGAAGGGAAGCGAGTACGGGCACCGTCGTGAAATGAGCACAAGTCATTCAAACTCCGACTGATGATCATAACGAGGCCTTACCACACCGTGACAACCGGTGACAGATGGCGTGATTTGGCAACGGGATCAAATGGTTCGTTGCCTCTTGCCTTCTCCCACCACCTTCTCCGTTTCTCCCTCCACATTCGCCCACTTTCCGCCGCCGCAAAAGCTCTCCACTGGTCGTGCCCGCTTCTTTAGACGATTCTATCAAGCTACCTCGCACCATTGTCACGGCATCAAGAACCTTTTCAAGGCTTCCTGCGCCGCTCCTCAAGGTTACCGGTCCCTGAGCTCAAGTATCTGCAAATACCAAGACACCAAGACACTCTTTCGTCAAGTCTCGTCAAATGTCAGCCGTTCATACCCTCAAAGGCCCTCAAGCTCAAGTCGTCTTCAACACCGCAAGTTGTCCAAGTCTCAAGACCGTCAACTCCCAAGGTCCAAGAAGGTCGATAGGTTGTCAAATCGTGCAATTCAGTGGTCCCATTTGCTCGTAGCCTCAAGACTTGGGTTTGTTGGTGAGCATTGATTTTGTCTCACTCTCTTCCCCTTCCTGCACTCACGCAGACCAATAGCCCCACGATACGCGCTTGCGTCATTTCGTGTCTTCTCTCAACAATCGTCGCCCTCCCCAACATCCTGTGCCCGATGACTCGCCTTAGCGTCGTCCCATGCCTCCTTATACCGCCTATCTCGCCCTCTTTGACTCCCGTTGCCGGCGCATGGCTCAGTCGCCCGAGGTGAGCCCCCCATAGCGGTAGTTAGGTACTATCTGAACGGTTGTAACTCTTAGTAGTATTAATATATTTCAATTTAACTATCTTTCGTTGGAATATGCGTCTTTTGAGTCGTCTTTCAAGTCCGGGTGGAGTGCTTGGGCAAGATATGGTACGTCTTTGAGGTCTTGGTCAAGACGGACGTCTTATTTAAGACAAATGGATCTACTTAGCGAAAGACGTCCGTCTTGGCCAAAAATCCGTCTTTGACGTCTTTCGCGTCTTGCCCAAGACGCCAAAGACGTCAAAGACGAACGTGTAGTTTTACTGATGTCCTCACACCCGACCAGCGTGCCATCTGCCGCGTCAGATACCGTCACGTCGCAACTTACATGGACCCAGGTAAGCTGTTTGCTTCGTTTGAACCTCTTTTCGAACTTCGAGCGTCTGGTACAAGTCTGGTAGACTCGTCACTCACACGTTACTAACCGCTGCCCAGGCCCTCACCCATTGACACCAAACGACCGCATCTGCCAAGCCATCGCCGCACACTACAAGAACGGCACCAACCTCGAACACGGCTCGGAATACTCTCCCTTGTTGTTTCCTTTTGGCAACAAACGCGCTGTGAGCCGGCATGTGAATAAGGGAGGCCCGAAAACGATTGAGGTGGATAGGGAGATTGCGGTGGCGTGGGTGGTAACGAGACCAGAAGGGCAGAGAGGGGAGATTTTGGCATTGTTGGGGTTGAATGGCGAGTCAGGATGGTGGTGATGGCGAGGAGGGAGGGGAGCCTGCCAGGGATGAGGATGGGGATGATTCAAAAGTTGGGGTGAAGAGTGAGATCAAGGAGGAGGAGGGAGGGGATTCGAAGGTTGGGATCAAAGATGAAGATGACGAGGTGGATGTCAAGAAGGAAGAAGGTACTGGTCAACGGCAATTAAGTCTCGGGAAACGAAAGCTTGAGGATGTTGAGGACAAGGCGAATGTTGTAAGTCATTGCCCATTTTGTCAAGGATCAAGGTAACCCCTCCCTCGCAAAGGTTTCGAAGCGCACGAAGGGTGCAGCGACATCTACGGTGAAGGCGGAAGAACAGGACGTGAAAATCAAACCCGAAGTGGTTTGAGTGTATATTTGTAAACAAGAAAAAGCTCAAAAGATTGTATATAGCGTAGCGTGTAGTTCAACCAGTCACCGCATCTTCCGTAGTATCGTGGAAGGAAATTGAAGTAAACGTGCAGAGAGAATACGGGGAAGCTCGTGAACTATGAAGACGCGCCGCTCAAAGCTATGGTGTTCACTCTGTACATTTAATAAAATCACACACACATGAGCATTTTCACACACACAGGCGGCGGGCGCACACACACAGAGCATCAATTGCCTTTTTTGGCATGTTTGGTACTGTTGTGCTGCCCCGCCGTCCCGCCATCAACATCGTCCGACTCTTCGCTAACTGGCTTGCTCTGCTGCGTAGACTCTGGGCTACAGTATTTATTACAAAGTACAGTCCAAACATCAAATCAAACAGCTTACAGGCCTTTCTGTGGTCGTAAATCTTCGGAATTGAGCCCAACACTGTCTTGTTCACTGGCTTTACCGTCAACGGAAGCAAATTTGCACCTGAGTCAGCGTGATCGAAAGCGAAAATTTTCCTTCTTGCCCTTGACCGTCATCCACTCTTTGTCTCTTTCTCCTTTTTTTTTTTTCAACTTCACCAAAAATGTCTGACCCCAACCGTTGTGCGGGCATGGATGACGACTCCGGCCAGCAATGCATATGCAGGCGTGTCGAAGAAACCTATGTCGACGACAACGGAAGGACCCTTTGCAAAAGCTGCAGGCATATTGCCAGCGCCCACCCTTCATCTAAACCCAATATCACCTCCTTCGTCAAAAGCTTTGTCGACAAGGCCAAGCAGGATACCTCGAAGGCAGGCTCTTCATCAACTACCAAAGCCTCCCAGGAGGAGGCTGCCGCCGAGACCAGCGCAGGGCTTCGGGGCCAGAAAAAGCGCAAGTCTGACTCTTCCGAAGCAGGCCCTTCCTCCAAGAAAGCCAACAAAGGCACCAAAGTAAGTTCTACTCCTTCTTCCAGCTCTTTTTTCCTGATGACGTGGCAGGTCAAAACAGAAAAGGCAGCTGGAAAGGATGTCAAATATGGCAAGGCTGTTCTAGTCGTCTGCGGACTCAGACCGGTAAGCTGTGGCTCCAAGATGGTAGTCTTCTCTCATACCGTTGCTCCAGGATGGCACTCTTCGAAATCCTGTTACTCCGTCGCGTGAGGACATCAACGGCAAACTCAAACTCCACCAACTTGCTGTCTACGCCAGTACCACCAGTCAGCTTTATGTGAACACTGGCTGGACACACGAGGAAGCACATGCGGCAGTTTGTCGCTTGTTTCCCGAAGCTCTGGCATTCCTTCAGAAAATGCACCCCACCGAAACTAATCTATGGCGCGTTGCGAGTTCATACAAAAACCACCTCACTCTCGATCCTGTGATGTCACCGACTGGGCTTGAACTCGCTAATAGCTGTTCGGTTCCCGGGCGGTCAGCCGCTGAGCGTGTTATTTTCATTGGTCAGTCTGTGGATCCATTCAACGTTCTCCCTCCTTACTCTCTTTCTAGCGACCACATACAAGATCGCTAGTCACCATTGGGACTGGGCACTCTCCGAGAGCAGCGATCTTGGTAGCGACATCGACACTCTTCCGTCAGAGGACATTGTGCATGCTGTGCCGAAGCCAAGGCCAGGTTAGTCTCTAGCATCACCGCCATACCCTCATCTCACAAGTATCCAGCATACAAAGGCAAGGGGAAAGGGAAGGCGGTTGAGGTGAAGACCGAGCCTGTTGATGACAGTGCAGACGAAGAAGAATCTGACATGAAGCAGGCGGCCAAACTGAGAATGACTCGTTTGGCTTCAGGTACGTCCTTCCTGCAGTACAAGTTCCTTTTTTCATTAACTGAAAATCAGTCGCCATCACACGGAAACCTCTTTTCATTGAGGAACCAGAAGTCCTGATCGTTGACGATGAAGAGGAAGAGTTTCCCGCTTCCCTTCCTGCTCCTCAGAACAACACGCCTCCTTCCCCTACATTTGCTGCACTCAGTGAAGACAATGAAGACCCCCCCAGCTTCTTTGACGACTTCGTACTTCAGTCCCCCACTGAGACGCCGTCCCAGCCATCCACTTCTTCTGTTCCGGCCTCCTCTTCTACCTCAGCTTTCACCGCCACATTCTCTTCGTGGGCTCCACCTTCTACATGGGCTCCTCCTGCCCCTGTTGTCCCCTCCACCGCCCCTCCAGCATTCAATGTTCTTCCCGCACCTTCAACTCCAGAGCTGGATTATGGAGGTGAATCATCTTCGTACGCTGCCCCCGCTCCCCGTTTCCCTCCACCGGTTGTCAATCACCGGTTCAAGAGGATGGGCAAGGGGCGCGGAAACTGATCTGCTGTACACGTATCACCCTTCTTCATTGTTACGGACATCTTTCTTAGCGCGTTTTTGTCATCACACCTCTCCTGAATTTATTTATTACGATCTCCCTCTCATTCTTTTCCCATAATCTAGTAATTCAGGTAGTGCCTGTACCATTAATCTGCTTTAATTTACATTCTTGTATATAAAAGGTCGGAGAGCGTAAGACAGATCAAGATCGAGAAACATAAGAAGCAGACCATCCGTTAAAATCCCGAACCCAATTATCGCCCTGACGGTCTGAGTGAAGAACGAGAGTACCACGAGTGCCCTCGAAATGAAGATTGAAGTGAGTCAGATCACAAGAAGGGAAGATAAGGACATCGCCGGGTTGCAGGTCAAAGCAGAAGCCGGTTTCATAGAGACAGAGCTCCCCGCCTTTGTATTTACCAAACGGCATGACAAGACAGAGCTTCTTGTCCCCGCCGTCACGGTGCGCCCATGTGCATGCCCGAAGATTGATCACAAAACCTCCAAATGGGTAGCAAGGTGAGGAGGCGTCCAGGGGTAGGAGCTCCACGAACATGCTAAGCTCGTCGTATTCTTTGGGCAGGTATTGTTTGAGCTGCACATATATATGTATCAGCATACTGGAATGTAAATGTGATAGATTACGGACCGCAACACGCAAGATCTCAAAGAGATCCGTGAACGCCTCCACTAATGTGTGGTATTCATATGGATTCTTCATATCTTTGGAGCGATGAGCACTGCGTTGATCATGATTGACCCGCCCGTCATGGTCCCGCCGAACGTTGTTAGGATGCGCGACAGGAGCACCTGTCCCCTAAAAACAATGAGACAGCATAGAAGAGCAGAGTATGTAGACACACCTTCTCCGCGTATCTGGCGTACCACGAGTAATGACATGCCAGATATCGGAAGAATTCTTCCCTTGAATTGGTGTCCTTGAATTCTCCTGGCATGCACGTATGGATGTGCATGATGGCATCGTTGAGGAGCTGCCGATACTCCTCCGGGACTTTGAAGAGCAGCGATAGCAGCTGACCCTTATTGTCAACGATGTGAAGGGCTTGGCTACAGTAGTCTGAGAGAAAACAAAGAAAACAAGAAAGCAGGTCACATACTCTTTCAGAATATCGCTGCTAATCTTCACGTATTCCCCAAGCTTTGCCTTCCCACCAGCGCGCAGGTAGCCCAGCTATTTCCAAGTCAATGAAATCTTCATCCAGTCCAATCAAGTAACCGCACCTTAGCCTGCAGGTCTTCTATGTCCCGAGCAATACAAGCTGCTCCAGCATGATCACGCTCAGTGTCTGTGAATTGATTTCGATTCGCATTTGTAACGGGCGTTTTTGTTTTCTTGAGCTTGAGCGGGGTCTTGAGGGTATATACAGAAGGTAGACCAAGCTTCGTTGGGTCTGACAGCTGCTTCCATGGTGATACGTGGACACTATCCCATTCCGTGGACCGTTTAAAGAGTGTCGGAAAGCTATGATCACATAGTTAGAATGTCTCTTGCTCTCAGTGAATATTACCGACCACGTTTGAATACCGTCAAACACTTTATCGCTGATCTCAATGTCACGAAACCCAAAACGAATCGTCTCGAGCGGCCTATCGACACCTACTTGCCTGGGAACATTCCAAAGAAGGCGGAGCGTTTCGATGTTTCCATCCGTGCTGCTGTGCATGTGGAAGATGGGTACCATGAGACGATGTACCATGGGTCGCCACATTCCGTCTGTACAAACAGGCGTAAGACTTGTGCTGACCCAGCATATCATAGAAACTCACCTTTGACACGACGAAGCGCAGTTGCTAAGGAGAGCAGGTCAGCCTCGCTGACCTGTCGGGTAATGTATGTGCGCAAGTCCAAGGCCGCAATGATTGGAAGCAGATATAGAGTACCTGGTTGTTGCGTAGATGAGAATATGTGAGACTACGAGTTTACTGTACGAACCTCCGCCACACAACAGCAACAGCTTCTTCCCAAACGAAACCCAGTCGCGGAACGTGTTTTCAGCCGTCCCTGGAGCATATTGTTCGGCCAGTGTTTTATCCGTGACGGTTCGCTTGGGTTGACACTGCAGGGCACGCTCAGCACGTAAGCTAGATAGGCAAAAGACTCAGTCGAAAACAGTGACCAAAGAGGAGCACTATACCTGTCGACGTTCAATGCCAGCTGGATAAGACTGAGCATGAGGTGAACCTCCCCCGCACGAATCGCCTTTGCCTGCCCCTTGATGTTCGTACATACAGTGCGGAGGTCGGTGGTCGGCGTATATGGGATACCGTGTGTTGTGGCGCTCAATACTTCCTCCAAATCTTGTCGATGCGCGCGGCCAAACACTGAGAGCAGCTTCGACAAAAGCAAGCCCGCCCCCGCAGTCACAGGCGGCCCTCCCTCCTCGTCCAACCTCCAGACAGCCTTGGCTCCTTTCTTCGCTCGCTTACGCGGCCCGCTCTGTGAGTCGTTTGTGCCTGCATCTTGCTGCACTGGCCCTAAACCACCACATCTCCGCGCACCTGGATCCGCACGGGAATCCGCCGTCGCGTCGGCACCTCTGCCAGACCTCCCTGCGCAATCCGCACAATCCGCCCGGTTGCAAGGCGTATACCCGATGGCAGCAGCAGACGGGTTACGAGCTGCATCCCCACGCCGATTACAATCGGGCGTCCAATTGTGCCCAGCAACCTGTCCCCCGTCGCCGTTGCCATCGCCGCCACCGGCACCCCCTGCAGCCGCCGCCTGAAGGGCGCGACTCACCCGCTCAGCAGAGATGCGAATGAAGAGACGGAGCGCATCCCTCGCATCCGCCTCGTTTGCGCCGTCATTTTGCCTATCCTCTGTATCACCCATACCATGCTGATCCGCATCGCCGTTCTCGTCTTCAAAAATCACCGCTTTTCGTTTGCCTAAAGCAGTCAAAGACGGCGAAGCGACAGGAGTGTGGTCATCATCCTCCTCCTCCTCGGAGACAAAACGAAGTGGGGACAAAACCCTCCCTACGTGACGTCGTGAATTTCTTTGATCAACATGAATAAATGAATTGAATTTACCGGCCCAGGGACTCTGGCCCTGCAAGGTGGGTGAACTGCCGATAGAAGAGCCGGCGGGGCGGTCTGGGGTCGAGTTTGGTGTGCAAGTAGAGGGCAAAGATCTCAGCGGGGCAGACGCGATATTCGAGCGTATGGGGAGGGGTGGAAGACGCAGAGGAGTAGCTGAGCATGATTAGATATCATGAAAAGTCCAAGAATATGAAAGACGTACCTCGTATATATTCAGTTACACCTCGCTCTGGCGGCTCACTACATGCACGCCTAGACCTAGACCTCAAAGAGGAGCTTACTCCCTCTGATAAACACTCCGACAAAGCAGAATGCTGTGGCTGGGAAGAACGAGAAGACGGGAGAGCGCTGGTAGAGGAAGAGACGACGGGGGGGCGACGTGGAGGTATTGTGTTTTGCGTTGCCAGCGCAGTCGTCAGTACAGTTTGGAGGTCTGTGAACAACGAAGGCAAGGAAGCTCCTTGAGTAGCCATGTGTGCTACGAAAGCGGCGGCCAGGTGGGCAGGGACGGGGACGGAGGAGTCTGACATTGAGGACACTTCTGGGGAGCTGAGCGGGTTTTCAATAGGGTTTGAGAGCTTGAGAGCTACTGTAGAATTCACGGACGTCCGTGAATTCTCGACGCGTCGAGTCACAGGTCTCACGGCGTTATGTTGAGGGTGAACGCGTCAACGCGACGCGTTTGTGGTGGTGAGTGAGAGCAAGGTTGGTTGATGTTCCAAAAAAGGAAATTGACTCTTCCTCTCCTCCTCCGACCCCAATCTCGACCCAAGCCCCTCCTCTGACATTCTCGGGTGCCATCTACGTCTTATACGACCTTCAATCTACTACTATATGCAAACACTACAGCCACTGAGGCCTCTCAATCAGCCCAAACAGCCATACATCTCAAAATGCACCTCAACTTGTCTGCGCTGAATCTGTCTGTTTTCGGCGGTTTTCTGGGCCTCTCCATCGACGAATCAACTCGATTATAACCTCGGAACACTCGCCTGGGTCCTATGTACCCAGGTCTTGACAGGATGGACATTTGGGTTGGGGCAAGACAGCAATTTTGGTGCGGGATTCAAAGGTGAGTTTCTCTATGAGTTGTAGCTTTTTCCGCTTGATCTAACGCGCTTCTAGCAGCGTTAAAGCCCTCTCTCGAGTCTAGGCACATCGAAACGCATACTAGCACCACCGACTCCGCTTGTGCTGCCCGTCCTTGTTACCTCCCATCAAAACACAGGTGTATGCTGAATATGGTAAATATCCCCCATTCTTTCGTTGTTTTCCTCGATCCAACGCTCGTTCCCGAGGTATCGAAGTCCCGCTTTCGCATCGTGTACCACTCGACGCTACCAGTCTCACCGAAAACCCTGTGCACTTCGATGTTTTGCTGAAAAAGGAAATATGGAGGTTTGGGAGGGGAAGGTGTGTCTTTTGCTCAAATCTTCATCTTTCTGCTTGTTTCAACGTGTTCTGAGCAGCGCCGGAGGTCTGCCGGGTGCCTCCGACCCTCAGAACTGTCTTTGTTGCCGCCCTTGCTGTGCCGGCTGCCTCCCCTCCCCACCATCCCCAAGATTGGCACATGTCAAACCAGGCAGGTTTCTCACTGAAATCTTCGCATTTTCGCTTGTTCTCACGTTCGTTTCGGGGGTGTAGAAAGCTGGCATCTGTCTCCTGTAAGTTGCGATGCTGCCAGTACCGCCGAAAGTCCCGCGCGTTTTGTTCTTGGGACCGGAAAGGAAAATCAGGGGGTTTGCAGTAAAAGGTCTGTTTCTCTGTCAAATCTCTATCTTTCTCCTCCATCTAAGGCTCGTTTCGAAGGTTCCAAGGCTCGACTTTCCTCTCGTGTTGCGTTTCTCGGCAACCAGCATCGTCAAAACCCATCCAAGCGCACCGTTTTTTGCCCAGAAAGGAAATCCCGGGGTTTTGCAGTAAGGTCTATTTCTTCCCCAAGATTCAATTCTTTCACTCGGTCTAACTTGCCTCCAGCTACATCGGCGGCCTCCCCTGGGTCCCGCGACCTCAACAATGTCACTGTCATCATCATTTACATGAGCGCAGTATCTCTTTCCCCGCCTCGTTGCAACAAATGTTTACGAAATCCAGTCAGTACGTTGTTTCAAACGCGTTGTTTTCCTGGATCTAATGTACATTTGCTTTCAGCACTGCTTAGCTCAACGTTTCACATTGTACCTCACTGTACATCTATAATTGACTTATTTTTACATATCCTCGTCTGAATTCTCTGACTCTGAGCCGACCTCGTCAAGCTCATGCAAAACCCGAGACAAGAGGTCGGCCGCCTTTGCCCACCGGACCACCCTCGGAAACCAGTCGGCTCGTGGAAGAACGACGGCGATCTCTTTACCCTTGGTGCCCGGCCGAAAAACTTCCACCTCGGGGTAATCTTCTTCCTCCCACTCTCCTTCCAGCACGCCGTACTCTGCAGGCAGAAACTCATCAGGTTCAGAGAGAACACCGGTTAGTAGATCCAGGAAACCTGTCTCCAACTCTGAGTCACGGAACGGAGAGCGGTGTCTTGCGACCTTGACGGGCTGATGACGAATGTTTTGCGCGATGTCTTCTCCAATGCGATTTTCCAATTGCTCTTGCTCCGCAGCTTCCACCTCGCCGTCGTCGTCATCGCCGTCGTCGTCATCGCCGCCAAGCTCCGATGTGCCAGCCCCCGTCTCGTTTCGTGATCTGCGCAATCGTCTTCCTTCAACTCCATAGTAGCGGTTGATAGCATCTGGATGGATGCCATCCAAGGGATCTTGCGCGTTGAGTGGTTCGTCGCGGTAGACTCCTTCAGTGAGTTGGCCCATATAACGCATATCCTACAGACTTGTTAAGGGTAAACATCTGAATGCTAGTAATGTATACGCACTAATGGGCTTTGGTCGCTAGTTGTACGGCCACGGATAGGATGATGATTCCACTCATCTTGGAAATCCGCACAGTCTTGATTGATTTCATCCAAGAACAAGTGGTGGAGCAGCCACAGATGGCCGGGGTTTTTGCGGTCGAGGCGGTGAAGCCTACCGAGCCTCGTAAAGAAGCCTCTCCATCGTCGAGCAAATTGTGTGCCGACTTCTACCCATAGCCTCTCTATACGAGTGTTTCGGGTGGACCTGGGAGGGTGAGATGATATTGAAATGAAAGGAATCGTCACTCACGATCCCCACATAAAGGACGCGCGACCTGGTCCGCGATGCATCACCATCCAGATCGCGACCTTGGTGTTCTCACCACCACGATCTCCCCGCGTGCGTGACGGCGTTCCCCAGATCTGAATTGCCTCCATGAAAACTTGTAACACAGTGTCGGCGAGGTTGTTTGTGCTGGCTTTCAGTCCAGTTATCTAGACAATGATCAGCTAACTCAGAAGAAGAATACAGACGTAAGTGAAGCCCACCGTGCGGCAGTAACCGTCCACAAAACCATGAATGACTATCCCCCACCAAATGAGTTTGTGATGTCCGTCACAATGCCAAAGATAGTTCGGTCTCGGAACAGAGTAACGTCGACGGCGGAGAGCTATCCGAGTCCGAAGGGCTTGGCCAAGCGCGTCAACTCTGCGCAGAGAATACCGGGCTCGCTCGCGCTGCACCCGGAGTCCATGCCGGCGGAAATGTCCTTGCAGATACCTCAGGCCAGAGGAAGGTTTCTTCGCTTTGTACTGGCGGGTAAGCTCATCTAAATCCTGGTCGTCGATTTCATGAAACTTCTTCTGCAAGCCCAACTCTCGAAGGCGTTTTCGGAGAGTATGCCTGTGCACCTGAAGGGCATCAGCAAGAGCACCAAGCTTGATATTGCGGTGCGTGGAGGTTGCCTCCTTGAGATGTTGTGGATCGATATGTTTCCGTGGCCTTCCCCGCTTCCCCGTATTCTCCTGCGTGACAGGCTGTAGCAAAATAATGTTCTCTCTCTCTCTGAGAATACATGAGTTCATGAGCAGATTAAAAAAGACAAGTCCACGTACACTCCTTCCGACGCCAAAGCCGCCACTTTCAGCTCGTAAACCAGAGGGCCAAATATTTGAGCACACTGCTCAATCCATTCCCAGGGGACTTCTCGTGTCATTCTGTAACAAGGAGCAGGCGGCTACGAGTCGTCGGCTGGTCTTGATACACGAGTCTTGAGGTAAGTCTTGAAGATTTGCCGGTTGGTCAGACGAGCGGGTAAGTGGTGTAAGTATCAGATTGACCAAGGTACTAACTACTACAAACAGACTTATATACTGACGGTTGTGATAGGAGCCACGGGTCAAAGTAACGACAGGTAGACATGATAAATGAGCGACGGGTATGTAAAGTAAAGACCGTGGTGTCGAATAGAGGACTCGGAGTGTAGAATAGAATAAAGAAAATAATATATCGAGCGCACCGTTACACCCGCCCTCCAGGCTGCTGAATGCGTCGAGCAGCCTAAGTCATAGCAAAGTCATTCGACCCAGAAGGTCCCGCGGAAGGCCCGGCTCCATCGCCATCCGTGGTCTTCGCGCGCTTGTTGGCCTCGGCAGCATCGTCCTCGAGCGTCTTGCGCTTCGCGACGAAATTCTTCGTGAGCACGTCGTACGACTGAACATCAGGCACCTCCACAATCCCGGCAATAGCCTGCATCTTTTCCTTCCTCTCTTTATCCTCTCTCTCCATCAAACGACGGTGCTTCATCTTCGCCGCGTGCTTCTCCGAACGGATCGCACGGATTCCCTCGTCATGATCCTCCTCCAAGACAACGATCTGGCCAGGAAGAGCAATGGGGAACTCGATGAGCTGGCGCTTGCCGACGCAAAAGTCCTCGAGGGTAGGCGCGGTCGCCCCATCCTTCCACGAAATAGTACCGTCCTCGCGATAGAAAGGGAAGTAATAGCCGGAGTGGTCGTGTTTATTAAAGAGGATGACAAAATCGAGGTAGCCGAAAGGCATGCGGTGGGAGACGGTAGGGGAAGCGATGATGTCGATTGCATAACGGATGTAAAGCTCGACCATGGCGGCGGCGAGAACAGCATAGGAATTATCGGCGAGGGTGATAAGGAAGAAAGCGACCTGAATGCGCTTCAACCAGTTGTGCAACGCGTTGAACTTGTGGATGTTCGCGGGGAGATCGTTGGGGGTAGAGCCAAGCGAGCGGGAGAAGATTGGATCGCCGCGGTACTTCGTAGGATCAACCGTGAAGCGAAACTCGGCAGGCGGTTTGGGAGCAGAAATGTTGGTAGACATGAGCGTAGTCTGGGGGGGTGAGAACTCGTCGATGCGTTCGTCAGACTTCATATAGCTCCAGTACCAAGACATTACGGAGCCGGAATACAGTTGTTCCTCTTGAAGAGGGGGCTGCCCTGAGCCATAGGGGAGCTCATTAATATCCGCAGCTCCAATAGCTTCCAAATATTCGCCGAGAGCGTCGAGTTTCTTCGCTTGCTCGTAAGGCATCCATGATTTGTCGCCAGATTTCCAAAGAATCTCGAAAAGAGCCTTTTTGCGGCGACCACTGTGGTTTGTCACACAATCCACAGCCCACTCGTTGGTCTCAGAATCAGGGGATATGCCAAGCTGGCAGTCTAGACGCCCCGGGAACCTGCGGTCATCATTCGGGTTATGAATGCGCAACAGAGAGGAGTGAAATCTATCATGTACTCCTCTTTGCTTCATGCTTGGCGAAATATCAAGCTGAAATGAGTTGTTCCCAAAGCTGCGAAGGATTGCGTACGGCCCAATGAACTTGGGAATCAGCTTTCGAGCTAATCCCTTTTCAAACTTGATATTCTTCGAAGAGAGATAGACCAAATCACCTTCCTCGAACGGAGCGGCCTGTCGCTTTCGATTGGCATTGCGCGTCTGTTTGACTCTGGCAGCAATAATGCTGTCATGGGCCGACATGATCGCAAGACGGCGCTGGAGTGCGAAATTTGCAACTCCTGGATATTCCCGAGTGCGATCTGAGTTCCACAGCAAGGAACGAGGCATTCTTCCGGTGTTGAGGAAGAATGGAGAGTAGCCAGTGGTGTCGGAGCGAGCAGAATTCATAGCGAATTCAACGGCTGGTAATTTGCTTACCCAGTCCTTCTGTTTATCTCCTATGCACTGGCGAAGCATTTGGGTCACTGTACGATTCGCTCTCTCGGTACTTCCATCAGACTCGGGATGGTAAGCGCTAGACATGCGGAGCTTTACTCCGATGAGTTCATGAAGTCTTTTCCAAAATACACTCGTGAACAGCGAATCACGATCGCTAACGATCGACTTTGGAAGCCCATGATGCTTATATATATGCTCAAACATGAGCTCTGCCATCTGGCGCGCGGTATAGTTAATGCGCCCTGGGATTAAATGCACCATCCCAGTCAGAAGATCAATCACAACGATGAGGTTATTAAAAACCCCGTCTCGGTTCTTGGACTCAGGGAGCGGTCCGACAAAGTCGACCCCAATGGCTTCCCAAGGCTCAGTCGGGGGATTAAGGGAATGAAGTAAACCATATGGTTTTTGATTGCTCGGCTTGGTACGAGTACAAGTAGCGCAAGACTCACAAAAGCTACGAGTGTCCTCGACCATTTCCTTCCACCAGAAGTGGTCCCGAAGGTAATCAAGAGTTTTCTTCAGTCCTAAATGAGCCAGAAGCGAGTGAGCCTCCGAAATAATAATCTCGCGTACGTTCCGTTCCTTGTAAGTAATTCGCGGGACGCAGAGAACTCGGTGATCCAAGTTCTTGAGGTATATGAGTCCATCTTGGACCTCAAAATTGCGGAATTCCTTCGGCCGTTCGAGTATATGCTTGAAGAACGAATCCTCACCGTATCGGTTCGCGAGTAGCTTCACGAGATCCAGCCCTTTCCAGCCAGAGTTGACCACGTTGATTAAAGAGTCATCCATGAGATCTAGTTCTTCTTCCAGCGCAAAGCCAGAGTGTTGCTGATCATCTAGTGCAGAGCCAGAGGCTTGAGGATTCCCAGCACGCGCAGTGCCAGGCAGCGCGACACGAGGTGAGGAAGGAAGAGACGGATTTGCTTCCGCGGGATCGCCGTTTGACATATTGATCCGCTCGGACTTGCGGTCCGAAACATCTCTTGTCTTCTCCTCTCGTGTGCGCAAGTCTCGACTGGTTTTCGACGACTCGTCAGTGTTTAACGCAGACGATTCGGCTGTGTTTTTGAAATTTCTTCCTTTAGGTGGACTCCCGCCCTCCTTTGGGGCTGTACGGCTGGTCTTTGACTTCGCGTCAGACCCAAACGGCTTCGACTTCGCGTCGGCCAAAGGCTTTGACTCTGTGTCAGCCTCTCTCGCAGCGCGAGTCATGGAACGGGTTACACGGTCGGTGGCCATTGCCATTGCTTCCATTCCAGTAAACACAGGCATGGAAATAGATTCCATATTCAAATCATCGTTGCTAAGCACATCGTGATAGGTGTATTCCGAGCGTGCACGGACCGTCCCCGGGGCTTCATTCGAGTAAATGCGAGAGAGAGCATCGGCAAGAACGTTCTCAGTCCCCGGTACGTATTTAACATCGAAATCAAAGCTAGAGATTTTCTCAATCCATCTAGCTTGCCTTCCCGACAGGTTTTTCTGATTCAGTAAGTGAATCAAACCTTTGTGGTCCGTTATCCAAGTGAACTTGCATCCTTGTAGGATGTCTCGGTGCCTCAACATCGACTCAATGCCGGCAAGCATTTCTATTTCATGTACCGGATAATTTTGTTGAGCTGAATTCAACTTGGCAGAAAAGAATGCGGCGACTTTCGCATTCTTCCAGTCATCGCCCTGGCACACAACACCAGCGATTCCAGAGCTGCATCCATCGGTAACAAGCCAAATCGGCGGCGATTCTGGCTCATAACTCAACGGCTTTCGACGATGGTTCTTTCCCTGGGCAATTTCACGTTTGATATCCTCAAAAGCACGCTGTTGAGTAAATCCCCATCTAAACGGGACCGAGTCGCTGGTTAAATTATGCAGAATACCCATAGGAATCCTCCCCGTAGGGATATCATCCGCCAAGTACCCACAAGACCCGAGGAATCCACGAAGTAATTCGCGATTCGTCGGGGTTTTCCAATTCAACACCGTGTCAACTTTGTGGGGGTCCATTCGGATGCCCTCGTCGTCAACAACACGACCCAGAATACTCAATTCGGGCTTAAGAAGCTGAAGTTTATGCGCGCTAAGGTAAAGCCTTTCGCGTTTGAGAATGTCGATGATTTTCTTGCAGTGCTCAATGTGTTCTTCCAGCGTATTGGAGTATATGATTATGTCGTCAAGGTAGACGTCCATAAACCGGCCGATGTACTCTCCAAACAAGTAGTTCATCAGAGTCTGATAGGTCGCCGGTGCGTTGCAATCTCCCTGCTGGAGAACCAGGCTAACCATATTTCCATCTGGTGTGCTCACAGCGGATCGCTCGACATGCTCAGGTATGATGCGGATTTGCTCATACGCATCTTGTCCGTCAATCAACGAACGGAATTTGCAGCGCGATACACGCCGCAAAATTCCGTCCATATCAGGAAGAGGCGAGGCCATCTTCTTGGTGTTCGCATTGCGGGCTCGTAAGTCCACAACAACTCGCAGTTTCAGCGTCTCACTTTTGACCTTAGGAATCAACAACATAGGCGCGGTATTGCTCGCGCTGGTGACTTTCCAGCGACCGTTCTTAAGGTAAATCCTGCGCTTCTCATCCCAAAGCTTTCTTAACGCTTCAGGGCATCTTGAAGGCCTCCAGGGAAGAATCTTAGTCTCGTCAAGGAGCGGAATCTCATGATTTATTGCTCGTAACGGAGGTAAGCCCGTTTCTTCCTGCAGATTTACATATCGGCTTAGCATAGTCCATAATTTCATCTCGCGCTGCTTGGAGCAAGTCTCCCTCTAGTCCAGCTGCTCCAGCATATACTCGAGCGGTTGCGATGCCTTCTAAAGGTAACGGATTTAGCACTCCCGACGCAAGCGCGAGAAGGATTGAAGCCTATGCTCACCTTGTGCTGAAACAGCCACGCCTGTACCCAAAATCATGTCATATCCGCTAAGGTTAGCGACGAAAAATTCTCTCTGTTCCTCGATGTCCTGATACTGGAACTTCAGATCCACAGAGTGATTCAATTTCGAACGCGATCCTTGCACGGCAAGTTGCAAGGTAATTGGATCTTCCAACTCTTTGCGCTTAGATTTTGAGTTGATCCACCAACGACGTTGAAATTAGGTCCCCGAGAGATCCAGAATCAACGAGAGCCCGAGCAGGCTCTCCATTGACACGAACAACAATGACCAGTGGCCTTGCGACGATACGATCTGCGAGTTTGGGCATAGATGCAGTACGTGCGATTCCCTTGACACTGTCGGCTGGTATTTGAACACCACCACAGTGCAAGATAAACTCGCCCTCCAGTTCGGGATTTAATTCAACAGGTTCGTCGAACATTGAACCGAAGAACTTGAACCTTTCGGCAGTTTTCCAACCGCGTCGGAAGTCGTTCTCGCGCAGGATACATTTTGACCGCTTCCTCAAAACCCAATTGACCAAATCAAGCTTGGGATTCAAGAGAGCGGCTTCCGAAATTGATTCGTGTAAATTTTCATGGGGATTGAGACGAGATACTCATCCGGAGCTTCCAAGTCACATAAAGCCTGAGGTAGACGGCCTATTCCGACTTGTTCAAACATAGGGAGATAGAAGAAATATTGTTGAATAGCGTCTGCTAGCAATTCCTCGACGGGAAAATCATGCGTAGGTAGAATCTCGTTGTATTCTACGTCGAGAATACGAGCGCGTTCCCAAGCGAACCATTTATGTAATCAAATGAAACTCGGGCTGCCGCACGAATTCCATAGGTAAAATTACGACAACGTCCGAGAAGGAGTCTTCAATTGTGAACGCCTCGTTCGTGGGTCTTAAGGCTCGAAACCTTTTCTCCTCCCGTCGGTCATCCGACCAAGGGGTCAACTCGTCACCCGGGTAGGGTGCAAAGTGTTGCAACAAAGCTGCAATAGTGTTCCCGAGAACGTCCCCGAGTTTATGCGACCTCAGCGCTGGTTCCGGCTGAGGAAGTGGATGTCTTTCAATCCAATCATCCATCGCATCCTCGTATGGTACTCCGGAATCGGTGACAAGTAAGGGAGGAGGAGATTCATCGTCAGAGTCTTCATTAGACGAGTTACTGACTCCATCCAGGTCTGGCATGCTTCCATGCGAAGAATCCGAGTCTGAACTCCGACTTGAAGAGTCTGTGGCAGTCACCAAGCTCGGTAAGTCATCGAAATCATCTGAACTTGAATCAGACCTGTGGCAGTCACCAAGCTCGGTAAGTCATCGAAATCATCTGAACTTGAATCAGACGAATTACTGACTGTCTGCAAAGAAGGCGCAGACTCTTCTCGCTTGGAGGCAGAGTCTGAACTCCAAGGAGACAATACGACCTCAGGAATCGGTAAGAGAGGTGTTAAACGAATCGTATTCGTCGTCATCTGACTGCAGATTTGACAGCCTTTCCTCGTACCAACCTATTAGGTCGAAACTCGGGTCCAAGAGCATGCTTCTTGGCAGCGCGAAGCAAGACGCAACTAACCGATCTGAGATCAAGATGCACTCGCCCTCCGCTCGGATGTCAAACCTATCCATGTCGGACTCAGTCTCACAGTATTGGTGTTGAAATTTATATCCAACTCCCTGGTGAAGCACATCTCCCATTCTCTCGATATGGCGCAGCTGAAGCACTTCAGGACCTTCGATTCCGAGCGCGAGGGCTCGTTGTTCAACATACCAAAGGCCAGGCATGAACTCTGAATCACGAACATCATTCAAAGGCAGGTAATATTCAACATCGCACTCATTGTCTAGGACAATGTATTGAGCTCCTTCAACCTCGTAAGCCGTGAAGCGTTTAGATTCAAAGCGCTCCTCGTATGTAGTGCGTTCTACAGGGTCTCCAGGGTACGATTGACCTTCCTGGAGCAGAAGCTCGAGCTGGAGTGCGAATAAATCGCCAATTCGTCGTACAGATTCGCTCGGTGAGTCGATTTCTGCCTCTGTTTCGTCCGCAAGAGTTTCCAAAATTTCTTGGGGTTCCCCGCCCTCCTCGATCTCATCGAGAATGAACTGAACGGCGTAGGTCTCAAGAACGGTTGATTCAAGCAAAGCGCTGCGAGAACTCGAACCAGAAGGTATGTAGGCTGCATGTGTGCTCATTCCCGGAGGTTTACCCTTCTTATTAGAAGAAATTACTCTTCCATTCGGGCAGTTGCGCGCGACATGTCCAGCCTGCTCGCAGGTAAAGCATAACTCTTTCGCAATCAATTCCTTTCGCTTTTCCGGAGACAATTTTCTAGCGTGATCTCTGGAAGGTTCAACCTTGGTTGATTTCCCGGTTTTATTGGGAACTTCAGCAGCAGAGGTGCGCATAACTTCACCCTGCTGCTTATTGGAATTAAAGCGACCTTTGCCGCGGTTGCGGAATCCTTGCTTCGAAGAACCTTGCCCATTTTGAGGCTGTGAGTTCTTTGCCTTGTACGGCTGGGAGTCAGATCGTTGAGACGAACCCCCAGAAGGATAAGCAGGACCAGTTGTCCCTGCGAGCTTTAGAATAATCTCTGCCTGTTCGGCAGCCTTGACAACTGCGTCCCAGGAAGAGGATTCCGGAAGAACATTCTTTCTATAAATCTCCTTCTTAACATCGGGCGTGAAGCTCTCGAACAAGGTGACGACTTTCTCTTGAGTGTCTTCTAAACCGATCGTATTATAGATCGCCTGCCACTCGGCAACATGGGCTGCAACCGTCTTCGAACGTTGCAAGCAGTTAGCCAATCGCTTCCGCTGCTTGTTGCGGAAATCAACAGGGAAGCAAAACTCGAATAATTCAACAAAGAACGCTTCAAGCTCCCAAGTTTCATCGCTGGGTTCAACAACTTGATTATAAAAATCCAAAGCCGTGTCATCCAAATAGTAAGAGATGAAATACACCTGCTGCTCAGGCTTAACACGTCCCATCTTAACGTAAGTTTTAGCTTCTCTAGCGAATCGATGAATCGCATTCGCATTTGGAGCTCCGTTGTACCGAGTAGGAGGTATGGGTTTGAGCAGCATTCTGCTATGCCCTCGCTTGCGCTTGGATGACAGACGCGGGGAAGAGGATCTTCGCCGAGATGATCCAGATTCGTCAGAACTAGACGAGCTGGAGCTTTCGCTCGAGCTAGAACTGTCGTCTGACGGATCGGAAGGCGGCGGTTTCCTTTTACCTCCGTCTGTATCGCGTAAAGCCTTTCTCATGAAGTTCAGCGCGGCAGCCCTATTCGGAGTAGCCTCGCGAAATTTAGGTTTATCTTTGGGCTCCGCCGCTGGTTCTGAATGAGAACTGGACCCCCGTTTGGTAGGTCCTTTGCTAGTTCGCTGCTTTGACTCCAAATGGTTGATTTTCTTCAAAAGCAACTCATAGACGTCCTCTGGAGTCAATACGGACTTCGTGTTGCGAGAATCCGAATCAACAGCGGGTTCAGCCTTGCCTGCGGCAGGCTGAACTTCAACCGTCGGATTAATCGGTTGAACCGGCGCCGTCGGCGGCGCCACATCTGAGGGTAAGTCGGGTTTATTTCTCTTCGACTTAGGGCTCTTAGATCGTTTCCCAGACTTCTTAGCCTTGGGAGATGACGGTCTCTTGGAGATTTCCTCAGAAAATTCAAGGTGCGGAGTAAATTCCTCCTCCTTGATCTGCTTAATGTAAGCATAATTAGCGAACGCGTCGCGTTGCTCCTGCATTTCTTCCTCAGAGAAATTATGCAGCGACGCAACATCTCCCCAATTCCTGGGGTCGACTGCTTTGCCCTTATCCCTTGAAGGGCCTGCAATCTGCACTTTGGATAGAGGATCTTCGTCCTCTACCTGTTCAACCGTAACACGGTGAGTGCGAATGGGCGCCGCTTGGTGCCCAGATGCGGAGTTCCGAGCTTCCGGGACATTGCTGTCCCTTGGCACGTCCCCCTTAACGTCCTGTTTAACACTTTCCTGATTAATTTCAGGTCCCGCAGTTGTTTTGCGCTCGTAGTCAGCGCGGATTGCCGCCAGAGCCTTCTCATGGCGCTGCATGATAACGGCGAGCTGAGAAGGGCTCAAATTGCTAGTTGCATGAGCAATAGTCGACATGGAGGACGACTCAGAGTCAGACGAGCTTAGGGAATCAGAACCAGAAGATATATTACTGGTACGTGACACTGATTTCGTGCTACGACGTTCCCGATGGCTTCGGGAAGTCTTACGAGAGACAGGGGTCCAGCGCCCACTCTCATCGTCTTCGCCTTGCGCTGGCGCGGGCTCAACGGCACCAAGCGCAGAGTCGTCGGCCATGCTCGCGGGGAGCGCCGACAGATCCGACACGGTAGTAATCACTGCCGAAGCAGGTCGCGCCGAAGCGGCAGCTGCAAGAGCAGCCGGGGAAGTCAAAACCACATCACCTGCGACATCAAGCATGTCTTGAGCTTCGATAGAGCCGAACGAGATGCCAGCAGAACCAAAGTCGGCAGGAGAAGTGAGCTGAGGACTGAATAGGGGTGGAGGGGCAGGGTGTATGCCCGCACGAGTAGCGGAGCGGGTATGAGGCTGAGGTTCACCGGTAGAGTTAGCAGCAGCCATAGTAGTACCTTGAGAGTAATAGAAGGTCGACGACAATGTGGTAGACGAGGTTGATCAGACCCAGTGGAAACCGACAGAGAAGCGACGAGGAGATCAACACTTAAAAAGATGTAACAAGGAGCAGGCGGCTACGAGTCGTCGGCTGGTCTTGATACACGAGTCTTGAGGTAAGTCTTGAAGATTTGCCGGTTGGTCAGACGAGCGGGTAAGTGGTGTAAGTATCAGATTGACCAAGGTACTAACTACTACAAACAGACTTATATACTGACGGTTGTGATAGGAGCCACGGGTCAAAGTAACGACAGGTAGACATGATAAATGAGCGACGGGTATGTAAAGTAAAGACCGTGGTGTCGAATAGAGGACTCGGAGTGTAGAATAGAATAAAGAAAATAATATATCGAGCGCACCGTTACACATTCCTTCGAGGATTGGGAGAAGATTGTCGACAATATTCGACGAGATGATGTTGAGGCGGGTCGAGTCACTGCTCTCTTCTTGTAAAGCTTGAAGAGCACGGACATAGCCCTCATTGAGGACCTGCCGACCTGTATTTACATTGGTGGACCAGGGCTCTTCATTGGAAGGCAGAGGGGGAAGAGACTCAGGCAGAGATGAAGAGTCCATCGCCGTTAGGAGCAAAATTGCAAGGCATGTGATCCACTTGCGACTTGACTTTACGATCGATGCCGAGACACGATAAATTGTACTTCAAAGATGGAACGGTGGTTATAAAGGTGATCATTCTTTATAAAAACCAATGCTCAGGCTACAATTGACTCACCGTAGGCCATGGATGGCTCGGAAATGCTCTACAATGTCTATCGCGGTCCTTTGGAACACGCAAGCGAGCTTCTCGACACCATCCTGAACTTGCCCCAGCCCGGGATTCTGCCAATGACCTGGAAAGATAATGCTATTGATTGGTTTCAAAACGCCCGGAAACTTGGCTTGAATGCGAGTATATATCAGATTCGTATGATAGTAGGATTGAGATCAGCGTGCCAAGTTCGTAGGATTTGATGAGAAAACTGCAAATTTCGTAGGATAGACTAATTTAGAATACCAAGTACATTGATCAGTGGGAAATTGGACTGTACAGCCGGATTCGGTACTACTTCGGTACTGCGGCATTACTTGTTCCGTAGTTTGCGCGAAGGGGACCGATCATTCGCGGCCCTCCCCTCCCTCGCTGCGCTCGGGGGGTCCCCCGAACCGTGCCGCTCAGATCGGCACTCTAAAGCCTCGTTCGCGCGGATCACTATGTCTTTCACCCTAACCCTAACCTGTCGGGGCGGTATTACACTGTTGATTTCCGGAGTTAGGGCGCGCTCCGCTCGCCCTAACTCCTTGGCATGAGGTTGTTTTGGCCTTCGGCAGTCTCTGTTCCGTGTCGGCACCGTCGAATGCCGGAGTTTTGGTGCTCTAACTCTCTGATGGCTTGAAGCTGACCTTTGCATTTGTTACATGTGCTATTGATGCTCAATATGGCAAAAGGTGCTGTAATATAAGGCAATCCTACGAACTTGGCAGTTTTCCCATCACATCCTACGAACTTGGCACGCCGATCCCAATCCTATAATCATACGAATCTGCCTGAGGCTCCTTGAATGGCTCTAAAGACGAACTTGCTTTGGAGCTTCCGCCTCAGCTTTCCGCAGGGGACATTGAGGCCTGGATCTATTTTACGTTTTTGCAAGAGTGAGTTTCAAATCAACTAGAAAAACGAAAAGAAAACTGAAAACGGAGACATCAGTTGGGCAGCCGGAGAAGCCTCTGTAGATAGGGCGTGTGCTATTCTCAAAACTAGCCACTTTCTGATTGGCAGGAACGGGATTGCTTATGCTCGCTGTCTGCTTAACAAGAGCGGTACCTTGAATGCCGTTGAACGTCTTGTTCTCGGATTCAACTACGGCTTTGCTCGCTGGGTCAAGGACGCTTTCGACGAGCTGATGTCCGTCCCCATCAATGACTTGTCTGAGGAGGATGAAAGGGCGATTGGACCAGTGGCTTACCGGGCGCTTGCAAAGTGTCAGGCAAAGGTCTTATATGCTCGCCTTAATCTCGCATTTTCCCCTCCCGACGTTAATCACTGCAACACCTGCATCAACCACTTTTATTGCCAGGGTGAATGGGAGCAGATGTGGACATCTCCCAGAGATGGTGTTCTTGCAGGTCTGATCAAGGACGACCTTCCTGGATCGGTGGTCTTGGAAAAGTTGCCAGTTTACAGATGCGGCGGAATGAATTTCGAGTGTCAGCGACGTACTTGCGAGGGTCTGAAAGACACGGATGAAAAGGTCAGCATTTTGAAGGAGGAGGAAGGCTTGATAGATGCAGCCATCGCGGATCTGCTGTGTCGCGCAGGGATACCCGTAGACGAACTCAAAGAAGAGCACTAGAAGCAGTAGAGTACAATTACCAAATTTGGGTCAATGTGTGTGTGTGAAAACCCTTGCCGTGTGTGTGAAAAGTACGCGATATTCGTGTGTGTGTGAAATCTACGTCCGCTCTGTGTGTGCGCGCTGCCTTTGTGTGTGAGATTTCTCGTTGTGTGTGTGGTTTATTAAATGTACAAGGTGAACACCATACAAAGCTGATGTTATCGTCTCGAACGCAGTCAATGTCCCCTGATCGGTCGGCCCCATTCCTCTTAACACTCCGATTACGCGTTCGACGCGCCACTGTTGACTCAGAGCTTGAAATGTGAATCGCCGGAAAGCTCGTGCAAAGGAGTCATTCTATATTCAAGTGTGAACCAAACAATCAACAAAGAGGGAGCGAGATCGCGGCGCACCTTATCACAGACAAAATCAAGTCGCACCCCAGCCACTTAAAGCCGCCGCGCCCCACTGAATCACACTCTTTATCTCGCGGTTCCCGCCAAACGCACCGCAGCCCCAATGACCGGTTACAATTGAATCATACGGCGGGTCACCGGAGGCAAACACAGTGTACGCTTTAGTTAGCTCGCGATCGACATTTCCGGGCAGAAGATCAGGTGTCGAGGCAGCCACATCGTAGCTGTCTAGCTCGAGCGCGTCCATAAAGAGCATCGTACGCCTGCTACCCGGCGGGACGATGCTGCGGAGTTCCGCCGTGCGGCCGTATCCAGACATCTCAACGACTGCTTCGCAGCCACGCAGGACGAGCACTTCGTTGGGTTGCAGAGGAGGAGTGAGAAGTTTTGCAGGGAGCGATTGAGGGGTGCAGCCGATGTGCATCTCTTCTTGGGATGCGGTGCGGCCGAAGCCGATGTGCGAGTTGGCGGAGATGACGCATGCACCGGAGGGTATGCCGAGGAGTGAGAGAGACACTCCGCAAAATTGAAACTTTCTGTCATACCAGTATACTTTGCAGTAAACATTGTTTACATTTATGATAGAAAGCTTACCAGTAAAGCTTGAATACTGTCTTTTCAGTAAATGGAACAGAAAGCAAAAGTTTCGGCACGACAGAAAGCGATGCCGAAAGTAATGATTTCGGCAAAGCAGTAAATGATCCAGAAAGCAATACTTTCTGGAGCACTTTCTGCTGCGCAGAAAGCGAACCAGAAACAATAGCTTTCTGCCCCTGCAGAAAGTACCGCCTATTGGTTGACAGAAACTAATTCAGGAAACAATAGTTACATGAAATCCAGAAACAATAAGATTCTGATCCGGTTACAGTTGCGCAGAAGCCGAACCAGAAAGCTATTGTTTCTGATTTTCAGGTAATTAGTGCTTACTGGATTGGTTTCTGTGTGACAGAAGTCAGTGCTTTCTGCGCGTGCAGAAGGCTATTGTTTCTGGTTCGCTTTCTGCGCAGCAGAAAGTGCTCCAGAAAGTATTGCTTTCTGGATCATTTACTGCTTTGCCGAAATCATTACTTTCGGCATCGCTTTCTGTCGTGCCGAAACTTTTGCTTTCTGTTCCATTTACTGAAAAGACAGTATTCAAGCTTTACTGGTAAGCTTTCTATCATAAATGTAAACAATGTTTACTGCAAAGTATACTGGTATGACAGAAAGTTTCAATTTTGCGGAGTGAGAGACGGAAGGGTTTTCGATGTCCGTGATGGATATTGGGGCAAATAGTAGGGACGAGGGAATGGACGGGGTGTGTGGTGCGGCGTGCAGGGTGAATGAGATTGGGGAAGAGGGGATGTCAATGCGTTCGAAGAAGGTGAATAACGCGGTCAGATATGCATTGACTGCTTTAGGATGTGGTTGCTCGCTGGAGAACCAGATGTGTAGATCCTGAGAGTTGTCTTTGTCATCGGGTAATTCAGGTAGAGTGCATAAAAACTGATGAACAAGAAGACACGCAATCTGTCGGGAGGAGTATTTCAGTGAAGGATTACCGTTGCTCAATGCAGTGAGCCGTCCTTCAGGAAAAAGAGTCGGCATTTCCAACGCGACTTCGACACAGCGAGCCCAGGCAGTATTTTGGAAGAAGCGATCATTCTTGTACTGAGTGTCAAGGAAGTTTCGTAGGAATGCATTGTCTGTGTCTGTCCGTCCGCGCAATGTTACGGCGATCGTGTCGAGGATGTCAATGAGGTCTGCAGAGGACTTTGCTGGTGGAGTCAGGATCTGGAGGAGGATTTCCCAGAACGGAATAGGGGCGTCAGTTTGAGTATCAGTCAGACTAAATCTGTCGAGCACAAGAGTCTCTGGTGAGCTGGGAAGCTGGAGCATGATGATGATGAGTCAGGGAGCAAATCCAAACAAGTCCAAATCAGTGTGACACTATGCACGTGGTGTGATTGCTGGCATCTGTGACTCCGGTTCGGCTGCGGTCCGCTTCATTTCTGACCAGCCTCGTCAACCCCCCTTCGCCTCCCCCAGTCTGACATTACGGCACGCTTTCCCACAACGTGTCAGGCCTTACGTTTGTCAGTCGGACCGCGTCTTAGACGCGTTTTTCCAGTTCAAATGGCGTCTCGCTTGGACTGGAGGCGGTTGAGAAGCATATTACTATTGTGGAGCAACAATTTGGTTCACACCTTCACGCTGAAAGACATTTCTGTCCAAAAATGGAAATTTTCGTACTTTCATCGAATGTTTTGACAGTTGAGGAGACTGAGTTATTGAAAATGGAGCCCTGGGGCATTCCTTGAGGTCAGGATGATAGATTGGGATGGTTATAATGGATGCTCATTTTGCTTCTCAAGAAGAGCTCAATAAACTGACTCCAAACAGTGTCTGTGAAAGTTTTGATGATGTTCTGCTCTGTAGAATTATTGAGAAGAAAAAAACACATCCTATTCAGGTTAGAAAACAAGGGACTCACCGGGAAAGAATTACAGTGTACCAAAAAATAAAAATCAAAGAGTTTCAGGGGTGAAAACATAAAAAGAGTGCAAGTGGGTTCGAACCCGTGCCCTCTTCACACCAGCCAAACTAGGGTGGTCATACCACATACCAATCGACGAGAGTGACCACAGCAAAGCATACCAACCGGCAAGGTACATCCACTGCTAAGTCTCCCGCCCATTACTACATTTGGTAAATATTTCTCTATTTGGCAATGTCAGACTGGGGGAGGCGTGGGCGAGTCAGCCTCGTCGCCTCGAAGATCTAAGTATGTACCCCCACGTTGACTCAACGTTGCATCTGGACTAGCTTACCTGGCACAACTATACTCTATCCTTCACTCATGTCCTCGCCTGCTGTGCTCGCTCGCGTCCGCAATTGGTGGCATTTTTTCGACCGGAGATTTCTTGGAACAGGGCTACCGGCGGTTGAGGCTGGAAATGTCGGTCGCGCTCAGACATTGTCCTTCCATCGACATGCCACAGGTAAAAATTTTGCCTTGGGAATCATGAGTGCCCGGGAGATCCATTTCTGTTACAGCCCGAACTTCGGAATTGCAGTCTCATGATGAACTAGCCAACGCCAGTGCAAGAAGTACAGCCAGTAGGTATGCCAGGACATACTCACGTCGAAGGAAATCGAGCATGTCGCATTCTAATTTCTTCGGTCTTTTTGCGGAACCTCACAACCGCACAGAGAAACCAGTGGTCAGGGAAGGCGGCAATGTCATACAGCAAGGTAGGGTCGCGCATCTCTGAATCGAAAACAGCCACACTTATTCCGATACGATTCACATGCAGACGAGCTTCCAACCGACTCTAAAGGATCGCTCGCGGCGGGGTTCTCGTTGGCCGGGAAAAGTGTGTTGTTTTGTGCTCTAGATAATTGTTGCATCCAGTACTTCTAACGTCCGATATAGGGGAGAGCGCACAAAATAGCCCTAGAGAGAATCTAGTGTGTCAGAGCTTTCATTGACACGATCATTCATGTACAATATGGAGTCTAAACTCATCAGTTACCCTCCTCTTATGTCACCATGGAAGTCAGAGCGAAACACCGGCTTCCTCCAAGCGCAAACAATTCAAAAACTGAACCTGCTCCTCCCGAAAGTTTTCTGCCGTGATATTGATACCGCCGTCGAAAAAAGTCAACAACGGCTTGGACCCTTCTTCCGATGCCGTGTTCCACTTTGGCCAGTGGATAGCTATATTCGCAGACGAATGCTGAGCCGGGACGTTTGGATTCAGTGTGTTGATGAAATTGACTTGAACTTGTCAGAAAGAAGTCATTCATCCGATGAGTCAATTCACCTATGGCATCAACGCCCATACTTGTTTCCCTCGATAAATCCGGAGGGAACCAGATGAGAATATCACTTCCATGGTAGGCACCCAGAGCCGACGCCGTTTTTCCACGTTTGTTCACTTCGATTTTCTCAGTGATAAGATATACTGCAACGCAAACAAAACTTACACCAGCCCCAGACATTTTGGGTTTGCGAGGCATGCTCCAAAAAAAATCGTCGAGGCGCGGTGATCTCTAGGTCGCCCTGAAACGCGGAGATTCTCTTGTATTGGGGTCTAAAGATCATAATTCAGAAATCAGGAGAGTTCGAAAGTAAACGGTGGCCGGGAGGCCTGAGTCACAAACTTACGTCAGTTCGTATGCAGCTCCAGTGTTGAACGGAGAGCCCTGCAGGTACGTCAAGTCAGTTGAAGTTCTCTTGGCTGGAAGAGCGCACCTGGGTCGGATCCTGTGGATATAAGCGGCCAAGTTTTTGAATCTCGTTGGCCGAAGAGGCTGGTAAAAGGCTATCGCAAAATAAGCAACGATCTCGAGAAACTTTGAGTCGAAGAAATGACAGCTCACTTAGAATGCACATAATCTAGGAACTCTTCTGCCGAACTACAGTTTCTCAGTAGGAACTCCGATTGCACCTTCCATATACGCACGTTATGTTCAAGGTTGAATATGAGAACAAGCTGAACGTAATCCCTTAGCTCAATTGAAAATGTATGAACTAGTCACATACGTTCCCTCGTCATCGTTCATACCCGACATCACAGGTACCTGCCAATGTCCATGTCAATAGACTGAACAACATCCTCGATTAATCAAGTTTGTCCTCACCTTAGCATACAGCCCCTGAGAAATGGAAGCAAACGGGTCCCGCTGTACCACATCGCCGTCGATACGAGGAAGCCAGGTTAAATTCAAACTTCGATACGAAAAGAAATCGGAAGTTTTGTTGACGCTGGCCATAAGGGATTCGAAAGGAACTTCACGAAGACAGTTCAAAGTGTCCGCCGACGAGGCACAGTCATGGCTCTCCACTAGTGCGTCGTAGTCGGCTTGGCCGTCAGCGAGGGAAGGAATATGAATCGCAGGTCCGGATTGCTGGTTCAGTTCTCTTGAGTGAGAGTCATGAATGAGGGTAACGTTGTTACCTGAACAAGGCCATGGAATAGCTCATGGGAATCATGTTTGTTGTATAGAGCAAGAAAGGAGAGCGACATCGATCCAGCGCTTTGCCCACCACTGTTGAACAATGATCATGTGAACGGGTTGACTACTGAAGTTTAGTATGAAGAATAGTCACATTACCACTCTGGATGGGTCCCCACCGAATGCCGAGATGTGCTTCTGTACCCATTTGAGGGCGAAGATCTCTGTGAATTCTCTCGTCATCAATAGTCAGGCAACAGAGAAATATACCGCACGGTCTCGAAGTCCAAGATTACTGATTCCCGCAGCAGCGACTTCTTTTCCCGCCAGAAATCCAAAGGCTTGAACAGAAAGAGCTCTCAAAATGAAATAGATCAGGTTTGTTATGGTACTCACCGCTCACGCGATAGTTCGGGGTCACGATAATCACTGGTTCCTTGGTCTCAATTGAACGTCTGAGCATGGGCGTCAGGTCGACATCGCGGCTATTCCCCAGCTGAAATCCGCCTGCACAAAAGAGTATAATGAGCCAGACGTTTAGCGGGCTATGATAGTCTGAGATGAAGCCGGTACCTCCATAAATCCACTGTTAGACGCTCAAAATGACTTCCAAATGTATGGTACGCTGCAACGTTACTCACGACAAAGACGGGAAGCTTCTTGCTATCTTCCAATAACGTGGGCTTGAATATGTTGAGCGTAAGACCTGACGCCATTCAGACACATGATGAGAAATTGAGAGATTTGCCGTGGAAATGGCTGACAGTCCTCAGAGATCGACGGGTAAGTGGGGCCGGTGTAGAACACATCTTGCGGAGTGAGGGATTGTTGGGGGCAAGCTGGGCCGAATTCAGTCGCATTTTGAATGCCATGCAGGCGGGTAGGTATCCGAGGGTTTTCAAAGCGTCCGCTGCGTGCGATTCAGTATAGCACCACTCGAAAACTCTAAGTTGTTGGTCCACACTTACGCTTGCGCAAATGGAACACCCAGAAATTGGGTCAAGTTGCCGGATTCAAAGCCTTGAAACGTTCCATAAGGCAGAGAAACAGTTGGTGCCGCAGCGGTCGTGAGGCGAGCGAGTAACAGTAGAAGAAACAGCATAAGAGGAAAAACAAACATGTCCGGGTATGAGGGAAGAAGAATTTGTTCGTCCACTTATATGTGCGCGACTTGCTTCCTATTTGGGGCTAAAACATCGGACTAGCCGACGCGTGAGGCGGTTCCGGCGGAAGCGCCGGTCACTAGGTAGGTAGTGCCACGGTCCCGCTCAGGAACGCCGACTCTTGGAGAATCTTGTGCATGCCGAGGTGACACGACTGGGGGCACATGGCATGTTGCGGCTACAACGCGTGTTTCGAATTTATGGAGAATTTGAAGGTGAAGTTTCGTGGAAGAAATTTCCAAATCGGGCGGGAGTCAGCCGTATACGGCAATTTTTTATAAAAAACCCTTTTAATGACTGGTGAGCCATTTATTAAAAAGCGGCAGTAGTTTACCGCTTGGCTTTTATAAAAGACTACTGCAGATGAGCCTCCTACCTAATGCGGCAGGCTGCAATGCGGCGGCGTCGTTGGCGCACTCGTCGGTCCGCCGATTGAGCGCGTGGCTGTGTCGCCCGCCGCTCTGCGCACCGCGCGCGCGCCCACCGAAAATGGCCCTTCCGCCTGGCGCTGTTCCGCCGTAATATCGCGAAAAAATTGATGTGATAGGCCTGTGTGCCTATAGGAGGGGTTTAGCGAACGCTTTCTCGGTAGTGGGGTCGCTTAGGCAGCAGGGTGGGGCGGGGAAAGTGGGCGGATTGGGTGGGGGATGGGGGAGCGGGCAAATTGATGGATTGATGTATCATGACAGCTGTTGTCACTTGTTATAATCAAATGCTTACCAGCCTTTTCCCGTCGCTTCACCGCTCCCCTACCCGCACCGACGCTGTAGGTCTCCCTTCAATATATGCTGACCTCTTCCCAACCCAATCAAAACAATTCAGCTTAATTTTGAAACGATATATCGGTGGGTTTTTTCTTTGGCCAGGTATTGTGAAAATAGACCTCCCTATACCCTTAAAAGAACAGCGGTATAAAACGATACCCGAACTATGGCTTCCCGCCAGGCGGGCAGTCAATCTACAGGTCCGGAAATCTGAACTTCCTTTTCGGGAATCATAAGAGGTGAATCAAATTTCCCTTTTGGGAAGGAATCCTGTGCGCGAGATCGTTTTCGTTAGCGTCCGCGTTTCTGAGAGATCGCAACACTGTAACTCATGTTTTGTATGGCTCAGCATCATATAAATCAATATATGCCAGTTCCAACAACTTGCAGTATCACCTGAAAAGCCGCATAAATTTGGACAAGTCAAAATTTTTGCCAAGTCCACATTTTTGCAAAGTCGTGTATTTCTACCGTACTGTGATACATACACGAACTACGGGGTGGGACGATATAGTAAAGCGAGACATGGTGGTTGAGCAGCTGCTGGTAATGATACCATTGTGGTTGAGCACAATATCATGACACAAGATACGAATTCCCGGTTGAGCGGGTATTGCAATATCGCGGTTGAGCGCGGCAAGAGAGATTCATGTGAACGTAAAGAGAAAAAAGAAAAGCATTAAGAATGCTTGGCGCGTCTGTGTTGAGGTCAATGAGCGAGATAAGTAAGAAAAATTGAAACCGTGCTTACTTTGATTTCTGTGGATCCGAGTTCTCATTCTTTCGTTTTTTCGCACTCCCTTCCCCGTCATTGATCCCCATCCGCTTCTTCACACCCGACAATTGTCGCAGCAACTCTTGATCCTTTGCGGCTAGACTCACAGTCACCGGCACCCGACTCGCAGCGGGCTTCCGCACACGCTTTGACCCGTCAGGAACAAGACCTCCTTGCGCACCAGCAGCGGCGGCAAGCGGGGGTTTCAACGGGGGCAATGTGATGATAACGCCCTCGCCAGCGTTGTGAACAGCCTTTCGCCGCAACACATCCCCCGTGGCCTCGGTAGGGCCCTGCGATTGCTTCTTCGTTTGGGTCCTCCGCATCTGCTGCGACATAGATGGAGGCAGCGGGGAATCCAAGGAGAGCGGCACTAGATTCCCGGCACCGTCATACGTTTGGAAGAACGTATAACCCGCCTCTCTCGCCGTCTGCGGATGAGACCCACCACCTCCACCTCCCCCTCGCCCACCTCCGCGTCCGCGTCCACCTCCGCGTCGACCTCCGCGTCCTCCACCCCGACCACGTCCGCGTGCCGCTGTCTCACCGCTGCTTTCGCCACGAGGGGCGGGTGGCGGATTACAATGTGTGCGGGAAGCGGGGAATGAGTTGGCGGAGAGCGGGGTGTACGCGAGCGGGGTGGAAGTCGAAACGGCGGCGGTGGCATTCGTTCTTACTCCTGGTGAAGTCGGTGGCGCTACGGCTGGGTGGGCTGGCGCTACAGCCGCATGAGATGGGGATTGAGTCGTGGTCGGGGGCGTGCTCGGCAGAACTGGCTCCAATGTCGACAACGGGCCGGAGGATGGAGAAAGTGACGTCGGAGACAGTACAGTCGACGGGGCGGGTTGTAGTGACGGCGCGGAAGCGAGATGTGCAGGAGAGGCTGCAGGAGATGCAGGAGAGGCTGCAGGAGATGCAGGACTTGGTTTTGGAACCGGCTTTGGACGCGGTCTAGAAGGCGAAGACGCTTGCTGCGGACTCTGAGCGGAAGCTGCTCGTTTTCTCAGAGCCTCCGCCTGCCGTGCTTTCCACGAGTCCTTCACACCACCCCACGTTACCCTCGCACTACTGTTGGGGTTGGTGGGCAAAGGGGAGGACATGGTGGCCGTATGGGCAGATGGAGGAGTAGGAGAAGGATTCGGGGTAAAAGATGAGGCAGAGCTGGAAGAGGGAGCTGGAGGCGACTGCGCACGAGTTGCTGGCGGCTGGGTAGCCAATGGGGACGATACAGTTGGAGAGAATGCCACTCGGGGTCGATGCCGAACCGGTGTCGATTCTACACTTGTCGGCGTCGCGACGTGGAGCGGGAAATGGGGAGAGCTGTGACCTGTGCCAAGCGGAGAGATGGTGGACGCTGCTGGTACCGCAGATATGCTCGGGGAAACAGGAGATAAGCTCAGGGGCGCGGGAGATGCGCTCGGGGAGACGGGGGAGGCCACTTGCGCGGGATCGTACGTGAATGGTGGAACTGCACCGTCTGGGTAAGCGGTGGAGATAGCGGGAGATACGCTCGGGGGGGCAGGGGAGACAGCGGCCTGCGCGGGATCGTACGTGAACGGTGGGACTGCAGGGAATGACAAGTCTAGGGTGGAGTTGATCGGCTGCTCCAGCGACGCTTGTGGTGGTATGTACCAAAGCGGTGTGACGTCGGGGTCTCCGCCGGCAAACAGGTTAGAGAGATCCTGGTCATGGGGGAAATCGAAGGGATCGACGAAGGACGTATTTGGAGGGTCATGCTTGTTAGAGTCGTCCAAGCGCAGTAGATGATCAAGGTCGGCATCTGACACCGTAGCTGGTGCTGGAGTAGGCTGAGGTGGAGTCGCCGTTGTCGTCTGCAGCGGGGGTGTCGGTGGCGGAGCAGTTGTTGCCACTGCTTTCATCCTTGCGGCGGTTTTCTGTGCCTTCAGCTGTTTCTTCGTCGGCTTCTTCGGGAGGCCGTTCCTATCCACGCCATTGTTTAGCTGTGATTCGACCGGTTCATCGCGAGGCTCGCCGGAAGGACCCGCAGTCGGCTGTAGAGCACGCTTGGCTCGCGTTTCTTTGCCTACATTGGACTTTGAGAAAAATACGAAAAAAAGACAAGAAATTTCAAAGACTCACTGACGCATCTTCTGGCCCATTGACCCACAGCCACCAACACCTCCTCCCATCTCTCGTACGCTTGCGGAAACTTGAGCTTGCCGAGTAAGGTCTCTCCTGAGCAATAGCTGTCGACGACGAAGGTGAGAATGTGTGACTTGTTGTGACGAACGCGCTCACGTTCGCGTTATGATAGCTCCTCCATCCTCAGGCGACGGACCCGCTAGCACTGTGAAGCCGAACATCCCTGTCCGCTCGTACAGACCCTCATGGAACTCGTCCAAGACCCCATCCATCTCATCTATCGCACTGTGAATATCCGCATCAGCTAAATCCGCAACTGAGAATAAGAAACTTCAATGTATACCTCTGTATCTCCAACGGCGTGAAGTCGTCAACACATTTTCCTGTTGCATCCTCTCGAACCTGCGGCTGCTGCTGAATGTACTCCTCACGCACGGCCTCCTTCTCCTCTTCATCTGCCGCCTCAAACATCTTTCGTGCCACTTCACGCCGCAATCCGACAATCTTGCCGCCAGATTGCTTTCCCTTGAGCTTCCCACTCCGACGTTCGCTTTCGTCGTTGCTGCTACCGCCCTCGTCCTCACTGCTACTGCCACCCTCACCCTCATCGCTGCTGTTAGTCTCGTCGTCGCTGCCACCCGCTTCCTTGCCGCCACCACCAGCGCGGCCCTCGTCATCAGGCTCACCGTCAGCACCGCGACGATTCTTACGCTTCTTCGACGAATGCGCAAGTCTCTTGATCCTCTGTCGCACCGCTGTTTCTATGGCCGCCCGATTCCGTTTCTGATAGATTTCGACCTCCTGCCGGCGTCGTGTTTTCTTATGTCCAGTCTTGAATAAGGTTGACGCCAGAGACCCTGTTTTCGACGGTAGGACCGAATCTTCACTTTTTTTCAGTTTTGTGGCGTGATTGTAGAACCAGGCGAACATTTGCTAGGTTTTCTTAGGTCAGCGGCAATGTAGAGCCAGCAAACGACGCGACTTTCACCTTTCTACGCGTCTCCTCGCCCTCTGCGACACGCGCCGCCTCCTCGCTTTCAGCATCCGGTTTACCGTCTGGATCGAGAGGGATTTCTATGCCCAGAGCCTCCGCCATGGGGTACAATTCGAAATAGCCTCGATAGACGTCAGGCCAGAATTTTAGAAGGGTGCCAAAGCGCTGCGACGTCTCGAAGACGGGAAATTGCCCCAGAAGGTATTCGGTTTGGTCGCCATTAAAATTTCCTTTGCGCCCGCGTCCCATCACGGTCGAGACAAGAGGAGAGAGAACGTATGTGAAGCAAGTGCAAGGGGAGGAGGGAGCAGAAACGATGCAAAAGCCTTGAAACACGATATTCAAATCCGTATGTCATCATTCTTACCGGTTTCTCTTCCCTTTTCTTATCAAAATCCAGATAAATTCCGTGTCGTTGCCTCATTCGTCGGAGTATCCGCCCAATTTTTTATTCGTAACATACATCATCATTTTCTGCCCTGAATCAACAATCTCGATCCCAATGCAGCAACGAATCTTGTGGCGCTTCGCACATCACGATAAGTTTTTCATCAACGCGTGTTCCTTCTGGGCATGCATGGGCTAAAATGCGCATGACCCTCATCGTCGGAGTCTAAAATTGTTGTCTGATCATTATTCTTACAGATAAAGGACTTCAAAATCGATTCGACAGCCCCCCATTCCTTTTCACTCCCCACCACCATGACCCAAAACCCACCCACGACATCGACGGCCGCTCCCCGCTCTCACCCCGACCTGGAAGCAGTCGTCGGTCTCGTGGCCAACCTCGTCTTCATCACCAATGAAGCCACTCGTTGCGCGGAGAACGCTGTCCGCTACGCCACCGACGCTGCCCGCATGACGCGGGAAATCCAAGGTAAGTTTCAGCTTCTTTTCATCGTCAACCATCTTATACCTAATATTCTTTCCCTCACAGCCAAGCTTCCCCTCGCACTGACCACCAATTCGGCCACGGGCACCACCTGGATTCGCGGTCCCGCCTATCCCCCCTCTCATTGGGAAGACGCCATCAAGGACGGCACCGGAGAAGTCTGGTACGTCGTTATTCGCGGGCGCGAACCCGGCCTTTATGCCAAGGTGTACGTGCATCTTATTCTTGCATTATATTCCCCTACTAACCATTTCACTGCTGCCTCCAGTTCCGACGCCGACATGCAGACCATGGGAGTCCCGAATCAGTATCGGGAGAAGAAGAAGACGCGTCGTGAAGCGCTCACCTTCTACCGCGAGCAATACGACGCCGCCATCGTCTACGACAATCTCGTCGGCGCCGCCGCTGCTGCCAACACCACCGTCGCTCCCGGCATCAACATGGGAGTGCAGAAGTGGACTGGGCTGCCTGTCGGCAGCATCTCTCTTAGCTCGTAGTTTTGTACCTCGTCGCTGTTGTCTCAAATATTGTCGTAGCCACTGAATCCACTTGCTTGAATTGCCTTTCTCATTTTGTGCACTGTGAACGCAGATCAAGGTTTTTGAGTTGACAAGGGATTTTCGCTGATTGGGGCTGATAACGCTGAACGGAGATCAAGAATACATCAAGAAAAGATTTCGTCGGATCTCTACATCACAACAAGTCGTCACTAGTCCTAAATAATGTAGCATATAAACTTGGCATCTTCGCCCTGGGCTCTGGACTCGGGGGATCGGGGCTGGGAGACTCGCGCGACATGCACCTCGCACCGAGCAGATCTGCCATCTCTCTCCTTCGAATTCGCCTCGCCCTGCTCAGGAATGTCAGATATTCACATGAAACATCATCTTGAAGTCCGTTGTTCCGTACCTGCGGGATCGTAGGGCTTCGATGTCAATGGCGGCGACCGATTCCCCGGTTTCCCTGTTTTCAAATCCTCCATTCAGGTGATTCCTTGACGACAACGCCACACTCACCTGTAATTGTCCGATTCCTCGTCCTCTTCGAAGCTCTCTGATGCCCGCTGCTTCTCTCCTTCCTCCCATAGGGCGGTGATTCTGTACATGAAATACTTTAGACAATCAACATAATTGACTGACTGAAGCACCCACTCTCTGTCAACTGCGGCCTCCTCGCCTTCTCTACTACATTTAAGGGGAATGATAATAAAGGAAAGAATTAGCATCCATGAACAAGGTGTAGAGAAAAGCACCCACCCAGCTGTATTATCATGAACACCTGCACCCTCAATTCCACCGTTCTCTTGAATGGCTCGATCGAGTTGCATTTGCGCCAAGGTTTCCGAAGCCGCCAGCTCAGCGGCAGTAAGTTCTGGTGCCTGGTGTAGCGTCTCCACTGTACCTGAACGGTTCCTCCTCGCGGCCGCTCTTGTTTTGATGAGACGAAGTCCATCGGTGCGTATCACAACTTACATACCTTTTTTCAGCAATGTGTATGCGATTCTTCTTCCGGATTTTTTCCGCGCTGAACAGCAATCAGTAATAACCAGGCAGTAGGTCTAGGATTGACACACTCCCGAGCGTAATATTCTCTTCGACGCTTTTTTCTTGCTTCCGCAGTGGCCTGCTTTGCTGCCTCGCTTTTGCGATTTGCACGAGTCGGACTGCACTGGATTAATTGAAACTCAATCTATCAGTATGTTCACTGGACGCACCGAAATTCGGAGTCTTCGCAGTCTTTCGGAGAATGAGTTCGCTTTCTGAGTTTCGCCATGACGGTTGTTGGGAAGAATGCCTGCAATTTTGATTGTGTTGATGTATGTTGATGTTTCGACCGATTACAGACATTGATGAAGAAAATGCTGGGAGTGGCTTTGACAAGTGCGGTAAGTTGAGCGTAACGATACACCACGAAGCAGGTAGAAATAGCACAACTAACCTTCTATGCTTCAGTTTCTCCCCCACACGTCAACGATTCAAACTTCACGGACCACCGAGGTGGTGTTTCGACCGGTTAGACAGTTGCATCGCACGATCGGCGAAACAGGTCGGTTCCGGAGTTTGAGGAGATCTAAGAGTGAGGACGAACTGTAGAAAAATGTGGATGTCAATTGTAGGAGCTAGAATGAACCGTTGGGCCTAACTCACCAAAGAGTATTAAAAAGTTTCGACCAGTTACAGAAAAGTTGTGCAGCACTGAACTCTGTTTGCTTAGCTGACCACCAACGGCACCCTCGTGTCTTCAATCGTGTTTGGAAGTCCATTTAATGTTGAGTTGAATGATAGATTTGTAGCGCACGATCCGCTACAATCCGAAGTCGATGAAGCACTGCTGAGAGTTCGGACTCGTTAGAATTTGAGGTTTCTGCCTGTTTCGACCAGTTACAGAATTCGGTTTTGAATCCGACCACGTACCGTCAATATCAGCTCACATTGAGCCATATCTATTCAAAAGTAGGTGATGGCTTTCAAAAATTGCCCTCTAGAAGGGCGGAATCACATTGACGGAGTTCAAGATTTGAAGCTGGAGGAGTTTCATGTTTCGACCGGTTAGTCGATTAGGTGGTTGGGAGTGAACTGATTTAGGCGATCTCAGTGCAAAAATAGTCCAATTAGAACGAAGACCTGTGGCCTGCATACTTGGCATTGAATCGAAAGAGTTCAGGGCTTGAGGTTTGAAGAGATACGGTGTTTCGACCTTGTTTCGACCAATTAGAGATTCATGGAGTTCACAGCTGATAGATTAAGCTCATCTGAACAAGAAACATGTTAGATTATAAAGAGTACTTTCTACCTTGACTCTTTTCCGAGTTAGAACACGTCAGGACGCGTCGGATGGGGCGAGAGGCGCGTCTTGACTATTGTTGATGTGTGACCAAACGTGGGAGTTTGGTGGCTATGCTCTCTGTCTCAGGCCACTCATCACACCCATCAACTTCAAGCGTCTTCCTGTTTCTCCTCTTCCTCCACCTTCAGCAAGTGGCAAGCAATTCCTTAGGTTCGTATCTCTCATTCTCTTCTTCAATTACACGTACTCGGCCACTCTCTCTGCATTCTAAGCCTCCTGCTACGTCTGGCCATAGGCGTTATAGGTGGTGCCGAATGTCAATTGGATTGTGTCGAGCGACGCGTCCGCGGACTGGTAATCGTCGTGGCGCCTTGCCATAGGCTCTGCTATGATTTCTGCTCGGGATCGACGCGTCTCAGACGTGATTTCGCTCATTTTCTCTATCTTTTTTGTCTATCACAAGTTCGGGCTAACAAATCTATATCCTCCAGGTCTTTGTTATGCAGGAGCCCCGGCGCACCCGCCGCGGTACTCAGTTCTCGCCCTGGGAGGGCTTCGTCGCCTGGAATCCCGCCGAGCTCTCCACTCTCGGCTTCGCCGTTCACCAGACTTCGGTTTCATTGGAGGAGTTGCTGGATCGCGCACAATCGCACAACGACGAACAGAAGGGAGGGAGGCAGGCGGAAGAAGAGGCAGGGAGTGATTCAGATGAGGAATACTTCGGGGATTCGCTCAATACAGGTTCGTCCTTGCTAAATCTTGACGATCCAAAGGCACTCATGGGCTTGCCACCAGAGCCGTGCCCATCTCGTCTTCCTGCTGTTCCCTCACCTCCTCCGCCCTCTTCCTCGTCTTTGCCACCGCCGCCACCTCCGCCACCGCCTCCGGTCCCGCCCCGCACTTCTGAACGCACAGCGGCGCAAGATCGCAAGGCTCGGTATCACAAAGCCCGTCGACAAGAGAAGCGACAAGAACTCGCTTCCAACCCCTTCAATCGCCGAGCTGCTCCGAACTCCTCTATTCCGACGCACCTCATCAGCGAACCCGAACGCCTCCAGGTCGACTTTGACGCCACACATCTCAAAACCACCAAAGGTGGTCATTGGCTGGGGGTAGGCGACCGACCGCCGCCGAAGATAACGAACCGCCCCAACAGCGAACGCTGGGCGAAGTTCCGTCTTCGCGAGGTTAGTGAGTTGGTGAATGACTTGAATCACTGCCGCGTCTCCTGGGACGCACGGTGCGTCTATCTTTCTTCTCCCAAGCTGTTTCTGACTGATGTTCTGTCTCAGGCGCCCGTTACTGATACTAGACCGCCACGGCCGCATCATCGTCGTCTTCGTCGGCGGCCCCGATGACCCGGAGTGGCCCGCTGTCGCCGCGGCTGCTGCTGAGACAATGCGTCGCGTTCGCGAGGAGGGAATCTCCACCGGCGCTTTCCCTCTCGACGCTGGCATCCATCGCCGCGGCCGCTTCTTCACACTCAAGAGCGGCGTGTCTCATGGTGGGGGTCAACCCGTATGTTGCTCTGTGTCGATTCTTTCCGCTGCACGCTAACCTTCATGCCTCTCCATAGTCTCCCCGAAATGTCGATATCCCGGACTTGCACCAACCGTTGGTGGAGACTTTGCTGCAGGACAAAAATGTGCGGCGAATCTGCGGCTTTCAATCGAGTGTGTAGTATCTTCCAATTATCTATATTAACATTAATCTTTCTTGTCTCTTAGGTGCGTTTCGGACTTGGGCGCCGAAACTCTTCAAAGACTACGTCACCGATCTTCAGGACCTTTTCAAGCACGACCCTAAACTGCGCCTCAACTTCACCAATTCCCTGTTCCCATCCGTCACTTTCAATCTCGGACCACAATCCGCCAGCTTCGAGCATCTCGATGACAAAAACCGGGCTCTGGGATGGTGCGCGATCACGAGCGGCGGCGATTTTGATGCGAAAAGAAGCGCGCTCTTGTACTTGAAGGAGTTAAACTCCGTCGTAGATTTCCCCGCAGGCGCTACCTCATTCATCCCCTCCGCCGTCATCCATCACGGCAATACTCCCCTTGCCCCCAACGAGACGCGCTACTCAATCACTCAATATGCGGCGGGCGGACTCTTTCGATACGTGCAGTACAATTTCAGGACGGCCAAGAAGGTTCTCGAGGCGGGGGGGGAAAAATTAAAGCGATCACTGGATGGGAAACCTGGTGAGCGACACGATGCCGGGCTGGATTTGTTTTCCAAGGCAGATGAGCTGATGGCGGACCATATGGCGTGTTTTGCTAGAGACGGTTGATCATTTATGCTGTGTATGTATCTCATTTTCAAATGACAGTCTATCTTCAGACCTAAATTATGTGTGACCGACTGCCTCCTTCCTTACCACCATGACTCTCGACGCAAGCCAGACCGAATACCGACCACGCGCCAGAGATTACCGCCTTGCGGGTTATGGGCCGACGCTCGGGAGCGCCAATCGCGCTCGGATGTTGTCTCGCGGTGCGGCTCGAATGGGTCAGTGCGGAGCCGTACTGGTTTCGTGAAGTTTCATTGACTGTGTTACAGCTGAAATTCAGGCAATTCAAGCGACTCACCGCCGGGAAGGTAAGGTCTATTCATATATTAATTCTACTGAGTCTAATGCTTCTTTGGTACAGTTGAGACGGCCGTCAGTCAGTACAACAAGAACTCAGCCCATTTCAAATCCTTGGCCGAGGTTGTCGCCACAAAGTCTTCGTATCTGGGGGAACGGTAAGCTCTGCGAGTTGTTGATACACTGTGGACGGGTGAAAATCGGGTTAGCTTTCCTCACGTTGACGCTGCCTGGGCGAGGGGTCTCGGAGGAAATGCTTTCTTAGCTGCACAAGATTTCACTCCGATGGACCCTGCAATCTACGCCGGAGTCAAAGCTTCCATCTCACCAACCCGCCTTGCCTTCGTTCTCCCTCAAATACCCCACTCCCTTAAAACCCGGAGAAAGAAAGGTGCTCAGTGCGTCGATTCAAGTATTCGTCTTGTTTTCTCTCTAATCAATTGGTAAACTCAGGTATGAAGATGACGAATACACCACCGCCCTCGCCGTCGCGATGGTAGAGTCCTTCAAGGCAGGGCTTGGAGATCCCTCAGATCTCTGGCTTTATCCTCCCCCAGACCGAGATTCCGACTCGGATGCCTCCGAGGAATACGACCCCGACGCTATCCCGCGACGCAAAATGAGTACGCGTGTCGCCAACGCGCTGGTCATCGCAGCTTCAAGTATTGGGAAGTTGGAGATGCAGGTGGATGCGGAGGATGATCGCTTGCGGAGGGAACACCATGCTCCTAGCCCATACGCTTGGCTCATTATGCAGCCGGTGTTTGCGGCAATCTTGGATGTCGGTGTTAACAAGAGAGCAAGAGAGTGTCGGGAAGTAGGACCAGGGCGGTGCGGCTACTCCTACATCCAGGTAGAGTAAGTATCTCTTTCTTTCCCTCCGAGTACCAATCCTATGGACTGATTAATATATTCTAGTGACCAGCTTTATCTTCGGAAAGACCTTGACGGCTCAACATCTTATGTCGGCGAAGCCAAGCGTTTCCGGGTACGTTCGCGAGGTTAATGCTATGATTACTGTGTACATGAGCGTAGACAAATATTCCTAAATATTCAACTCTGCTATAAATTTAGGCTGAACACACGAATAAACAATCACCCCCCTTTCACTCTACTTCTATGTGCAAGGCTGTGATTTTGCGTCCCCGTCTGACTCGGTATGGCTTCATTCTTTCTATTTTACGGCTCAGATCTGACACAGATTAGTATGAATACGGATGGTGAGCCTATCGAAAGAGCGTGGGCTCTGTCAAGGCCTTTCGATCTTCCCGTTCGGGAGATGCAGGCGGGATTCCGACGAGAAGACTGGAATGTGGATCTCGAAACCGCAGTCTCCTGGAATGAGCGAAAGCAGGTGCGTAACCAAGATGATCATCAAATCGCGACTTACCAAGCTCCAGGCAAAAATCAACAAGATATATGGGAAGGTTGCTATAGTGAGGTGAGTTATTTCTTGGAATTCAGTCAAACTTGGGGACTATCGGTGCATATTCTCAGAGAGTATAACTTGCTGCTTCAATACTTGCGTCGCAAACACTCTCAAACGAGCTCCGGTGTTTATGCAACCAACCAAATGGCTCAACGTATCCGGGAAGTGGAGCGCCGGTATCTTGGGATCAACAGCGTGAAGATCGACAAAGAGATTGTGGCGGCAGATTGATTGATTACTGGTACCTGATCTTCGATACAGCTATCTGTACTATGGTCCGGTCTCGAAATTGAGTGTCTTTTTCGCTCCAATGGTTTGGTTTCCTGTTTGAGTGAGTAAAGGGAAGAATTTCAAGAACGTTGAAACGGTGCGTGTAGGTGTAGGCGTGAAATATACCGAAATATAAAATCACAAAATCTAATCCAATACGACGTGTGTGTGTGTGTGTTCGGGGTGGCGGGAGCACGTATCGTCCCTCAGAATACTTGTGCAAGCTTCAATCAATCAAGGTCGCTACGTTTGAGCGGGACGAACTACTAGATTTGTCTAGCGAGAACGTAGCGGGCAAAACGATTCGCAGCGGGAGAAGCGAAGAGTCACTCTTTCTGAGACTTCGAAATGAGAAATTCTGAGTCTAGCGGGGAGGGTCTCCGTGCCAATAGAAAAGCGTCGCCCGGTAGTGGATCGTCAACCGGCAAGAAGCTTTCTGGATGACAACCGGCGGGCAGAAGGCGCGGCTCAGCGGGACGGGGTTCTTATACGACCGGCGCGGCTCTGGCGAGAAGCGGGGCTCTTATGTCGATGGCGCGGACACTAACAGTGACCCGGGCAGTTACACCACTACGCGGCGGCGAGCTCGAACGGGGGTCTTGGTTATACCGCGGAACGGCTGGCACACGGGGCGTCGACGGCGCGGAATCAAGCACGAACGGGGGTCTTGGTTATACCGCGGAACGGCAAGAAACGGGGCTTCGTATTTCAGGAGGGCTCGGGCTCAAAGGCTGGCGGGGCTCTCAAAGTTCTGGCGGCTCGGTATGCCACAAGTCTTTCCGTATCACTCGAATCTCTCTCAGATATCAAGTCTAGTCTCTTTCAAAGTTCAATTCAAATTCTAGAGTCCGCTACAAACTGCCCTTGTCTACGGGTAGGTAATTGACTGAGTAACAAAAAGTACACCGGGAGATTAAATACATGCAGCGGGAGCAGAAACAACCAAATAAAATCATGATGAGAGAGTGTCCAAGTTTGATGCCGCGCCCGCTGGGAACCAATGGTATATTCAGGATTGCGAGTCGTGAGTGAAAAGACTGCCTCCCGGAGAAAGTCCATGCGGGCGGGTGGGTATTGCGCCTTATTGCAGTGCAATGGCGTGCTGGTTGCCATGTCCCCGGGAGGGGACACGAAATTCCTCCTTCATAATATGGTCCTGCCGCTGGTCGAGTTGAAGTCGAAAAGGCTTCCCGCTGAGTAGTTAGTCAACGGCTCGATAGCGGTCAAGTTCGTCTTGTCTTCTATCTTCAGAACAGTCTAAGTTCCAGGGAAAATAGGGAGAGCCGAGTCGCGTTAGCGGCTCGCCACTCGCCGTTCGGGTTGTCCGCAATCAGCGGGAAATGCCCCCGGCAACTCGCCATGTCCTTCTCATCATTCTGACAGAGCCGTTGGCAGGATAGCCGCTGGCTCCGAGGTGCTCCGGCTGGCAGTCGGTTAAGTCCCAGCTGTCCGTAATCAGCCGGCGTGCTCGGTTAAAGCCTGCCGGTGATCCCGTCCGTCGGTAGAGTGGTGGCCGTCCTGAGTTCGAAGTTGAACTCAGTATGGTCCCCCGCTAGATCTTCTTCATGTTGGTCGGCGGGTGAGCGCCTAACCTCAGGGAGGTTGGTAGTTCCTCTTAGTCGCCTCCAGCACCTTGAGATAGTAGTTTCCCACTAAGTCTCTTGGCCCGGCAGTTTAGAAATAGTCAGCGGCAGAGTCTCGCACCCATGTTTAGGGAAACGTCGCTAAGCCGCTGCTACCCGTTGGTGTCCCACCAGCTTGTCGGCTATCCACAGCAATAAGATACTGCCCGCGAGGACGGGCATATCTTCTAGTATCCTAGCCTCACTTCTCCCGCTGATAGGTCTCGAAAATCGATAAATTCCGGGCATTTCATGCCTAGCCGCTGAGCGGCCCTATCATCTCCCCCTTTCTAGATTTCAACTCTCCCGAGTTGACGACTTGAGATCGCCCGCTAGAGATCTTATCCATCTTCCCGGGGAAGGGGACTTCAAGACAAACTTCTGTCTTGGAATAATTTTAGATAACGAACGGGCCGCCAGTGAGGCCCGGTCCCCGCTCGTTCCCTTTGGTATTTCATGAGAGAAAACTTTAACGAAGGACTCGTGGCGACCTATTTTTAGATCCCACTCTACCTCCGTTGACAGTTTCTGGACTCAACTTCCTCGCCGCGGCCGGCGATGCCGTCACTTTCATTATGAGGCGTCATTCCTGCCTTTTTCGGAAGTACATCAAATTAGAGAAGCGCTCGAATCAAACTCTAACCCTGCGCTCTCTAAAGCCGTCCTATTCATCCGCAGTTTGGAATGTTTGGGATCAAAGAAGCCGCGGGGGACCCCCCGCTTCTTCATTCAAATGTTTTTCTCGGAAATTTTCTCGAGAATCCCATCAAACATTCAAACTCCGACTCCTCAGGGTATAAAGAGTCGAGAGGTTTCTGGGTGGATTCCCCACTGATTCCCCGATTGGGTACCCCCTTGCCCTCTCTTCCCCTCATTTAATCTTTCCGTCTTTCGCCCGCCAACCGGATTTCTGGCGCTTTGCACCGGGGAGCTCTTTCTTATTTGCTCATTCTTTGACGCTACACCCGCGGCATGCCTCCCAAACCCAGCGGCAGCTCTGCCTCTCGTCCAGAGTCTCGTTCTTCCCAGCGCGCCCCGGCAGCTTCTTCTCCCCCGCCGGTTCGTCGCAAACCGCTTTCTGGTCCTGGTCAGCCGCCCGCCGCATCGTCTTCGAAACCGGCCAAGCTTCCTCCACCGCCGCTGGAGCCTTCTAGTGTCGACTGGTTCGCCGTATGGCGCGACAAGCCGGAGGAATGGAAGACTCTGCAAGAACTGCTCGTCCCGTCGAAGCTCGCGAACTACTCCCAGGCTGGAATCGGCAAGATGCTGCGTGCCATCCAAGAGCCGCTGGTGAGTTTCCATCGTTCAGCTATTCTTTCAGTTTTTAATTTCTTTCTAGAGAGAGCACCGGGCGATCTTGGGGGTTGCGCAAAAAGGCCTCGAGCCGCCCCCGATGGCCCTCGCCATCAGCGTTCACCTCCAGAAGGCTATCCAGACGTACGACCCGGACGAACACCTGCCCGACGTTCAGGCCCTCCGCTATCGCAAGACGGAGCTCAAGCAAAAGAAGGTGCGTCCCGCCAATATGGCCTCTTGGTCGCACCCCCGCTGAACGTTTATTCAGCTATACCTGCCCCCGGTCCCGTCCAAGACCATGGAAGCTTTTCCCATACCGCCGCCGCCGACGACTCAGTTCTTCGTCGACCGAAAGACCAAAGCCGCCCAGGTGAGTTTTGTTAACATTTTTCTCTCCCGGGCCACTCTGACTAGACGCTCTTTTAGTCTGCGTCTTTATCTGGCAAAGTTAGCGGCAAGGCCGCGACGGCCCCCAGCGACTCTGGAAAAGTCAGCGGCAAAGCCGCCACCGCGGCCGCTGAGTCGGGAAAAGTCAGCGGAAAGGCCTCCGCTAAGGTCAGTGGCCATTGCCGCCGACTCTTCCTTTCTGATTCTTTCTTATAGGGAGAGGAGACGCCCCGCCCCAAGAAGCTCCCGGATTTCAAAAAGACGGTAAGCCCTTCTTGCTAATTCATTCTCAATTCTCCCGGCTGATTGATCTTATTTAGACCACCGCCTCCACCACCGACAAGCCAAAACCCGAGCGGGTCAAGGTAGTCACCAAGACCATCAAGGTCCCTGCCGACACCCCAGCCGCCAGCGGCAGTGGCACCAAGCGCAAGGCCTCGGGCGGCGCCGAGTCGTCTCCCTCAAAGAAGGTGAAGGAGGATAAAGCGGCCAAGAGCAAAGCGGCCAAGGCCCCGTCTCGTAGTCAGGTAGTTGTGGCCCGCTGCTGTCCCCAATGTAAGGCCGACATAGAATTAACAATAAACTTCTCGTAGTCCGTCATCAGTGTCCAAAGCTCCGGCGACGAGCGCGTTCCCGTCCCCGACTTCGAAATTCGTGAGTCGAAGCCGCCTCCCGCTTTAGAAATTCTGATGCTGAAATCTTTCTTAGTGATAGAGACCAAGCCGCCCGCCGCTCGGAAGAGCAAGAAGACCAAGCCCGCCACCGTCGACACGGTGCCTTCCCTCAAAGGGTTGGGCACCCGCGCCGCCCAAATCGCTGCCTTGGAGGGCGTTGGTATCAAGCCAGCCAAGCCGGTGAGTTGTTATCAGCGGGGGATTCATCCACTAACATTTTCGCTCCAGCTCCCCGAGCAGCCCATCAGGTCAATGGAGCCGACCAAGAAGAAGAACAAGCCCCGCCCCGAGGGCGAGTTCAAGGTGCCGAACAAGGATGTCGTGAACAAGCTGTTCACCAACTATCCTCAAGCCGCCCGCCGCCAGGACCTCCCGTACGACGCCGAGAGGGAGCAGTTCGCCTTGGCCGCCCCAAGCCTCATCGGCAACCTCGAGCTGAACGTCGCCAATGTAAGGCGGTTTCTTTCTCCTTTTCTTATCTTTCTCAACTTTTTCTATCTAGAACGGCCCCCGCTGCTTGCGGTGTATTGCCTGCGGTAGCAAGTGCGAGTCTACCGGCGTCCCTGGCGAGTGCACGGCCTGCGCCAGCCGCAAGTCCACCAAGGACTGCACTTTCCTTCTCGACGGCGAAAAGCTCAGCTCCATGGGCTCCGGGCTGAAGCAGTGGGCCTCGATGACCCGGCCCGGTAAGCCAACCACTACTTTCCTGTTTAGGCCCGCTGACCGTTTCAACAGAGTGGTTCGACTTGAACGCCGATGTCAACGCCGCCGCCGCCACCTGCTTCGCTATCCAAGGAGCCTTCGAAAAGGCACGCTGGAATTTGAACCAAAAATCCTTCAAGATGCTTCACTCGGTCTTGGTCACCCGCCGGGAGATCCAGCGGGAGGATTTCATCAAACGCTTCGCCGGCGAGACCCCCGAGGAGCAGGAGCAGAATATGGACCAGGTCTTGCGCATCGCCATGACCCAGGGGCTGACCGCCGCCTCGACGATCACGTCGAACCGCTGCTGGCAATACTACCCTTCTGAGGTCATCGACGAAGTCCCCATCCCCGGCTTCACGGACGCCTACGCCTTCTACGAAGCCAAGGACCGCCAGGACCAGAACGTCCCGCTCGCCTTCTACCTCATCCCGGCCGAGCCTGAGCTCTCGATGCCGACACAGTGGGTCGAAGTGCAGGTGAGTTTTCTTCCTTTACCTTATTTTCTTTCTGGGCCGCTGACCCTCCTTATTCCCTAGCCGGAGGACTGCGTGGACCTCTTCCACGACTTGAAGGGAGAGGACGCCGCTGAAGAAATCCCCGACGGCTCGAAGGTCCGTCAACGCCTTTTCACAGACGGCAAAGGCCCGGTCAATCTCGACCCGAACGACGAGGACGGCAACACCTTGCCTTACAGCTGGGAGCACAAGAGCGTCCCCGGCTTCTTCAAGATGTTGTACCGCAAGGGCACGTTCTTCGAGATCCCCGACCCGCCGCCACCAGAGCCGAAGCGCAAAGGCAAGTCCAGCGGGAAGGTGAAATCATCTTCCGTGGTTCACGACGACGCCGACGACGAGTTCAAGCCCGACCCCACTTCCCAAGAGGAAGACATGGGCGAGGCCCCGGACGACCGTACGTCAAAAATTTTATTTCTTCTTTCTGTATTCATTGCTAAAGTCAATCTTCCCCGCTAGCCATGGACATCTCCCGCCCGCCGACTCCTGAAAAGCGCCCGAAGGGCAAACAGCGGGCAGTCGATCCGCCCATCCCTTCGTCTAGCGACGAAGAGGAAGGAGAGTCCGGCGAGGTGGGTGCACCCGCTTTCGACGACTTCTTAGCTGAGTCGTTTGCACAGGACGAGTCCAGCGGCGAGGAGTCCAGCGAGGCCGAGGTACGCGGAAGCGTCCAGGGTGAAGCCGACGAGGAGGACGACAGCGATCTCGAGGAAGTCCAAATCCCCGGGACTGCCGATTTCGCAGCCAGCGGCGAGGAGGACCTTGGGCCAGAAGACGATGCAGTGGGCGAGGAAGATGTGGATGTCCATCTTCCCGATCATCCTGCTCCTTCGGGCGACGACGCGGTCGAGAGCTGAGCGGGTAAGCACACTACCCCTTTCTTGAGTCTCATCTCCCGCTGACCGTCTTTTATAGCCTTTCCTCGTGGGTGGGTGGGCGGCAAGTAAGCGATTCGCCCAACCTCCCGCTGCTTTTGACTTTACGCTGACTTCTTTCTCAGAAATAATTTCTGTATTCAATAATCGCGGGGGCCGAGCGGCCCCCAAATCATCAAAAGCTACGGGCACGGGTCCCATAACCCCGCTTCTTGCGAAGAGTCTGGCCTGGTAGAATTCTACCCGCCAGTACTCAACAAAATAAAAATATCTTAGATTCAAATCAAGTACCCCGCGTAGAGTAGCATCGTGTACCGGCCAAAGAGCCGATGAATTGTAAAAATAAAAAGCTTTTACGATGCACTCTTTCTTTGTGTGAAATCCTTAAGTCCTGTTTGAGTTCCAAAGTCAGAATCCCCGGCTAGAGCCTCTAAGTGATTTATAAGAGTCTGAAGCGAAAGATTCTGGCTGAGTGCTGCGCCCGTCGGCTGAGTACGACTTAGAGAGCGAGCTGAACGTTGAACTTCTCGAGTTTTCAACATGCCGAGCGGCAACGGTGCTTATCACCGGGGTCATCAGATACCGGGGATTGCCCGTGGTACTTCATCTGGCTTGTCAGCGGCTGTCCTCGGACTCCACCGGGTGACTAGTCCCTCATTTCTCCCGCTGGTCTCGTAAGAGTGATAACGTAGAGTAGGACTGGCCCGGCGGCCCGAGCTGCCCGCTACCATACTTGTATAGTCGATAGGGGTAGATAGCCAATCAAACCACCTTCTTCTTTCAATCGTCATGCCTCAGTCCATTGGTGAAGTCTTAATCGACTACCATTTCTTCCCGGTGGTCAGTCAAGACTTTGTGCGCAAGATCTATACTGTGGTAGGCTGCCCCCAACACATTTCTGCGCCAAGTCCAACCAGCCGCTAGCCGAATCTCGTTTGCACGCCTTGTAGTGACGCCGGCGAAGACTGTGAATTTCTTCACTGGGGCTCAAAGTGCACTCGGTGCCGGGAGGCGAAGGTCCCCAAATGCTTGTTCGCCGGGGTGGATTGGTTCAAATATACCTATCCGTCTTCAACCTTTCCGACACTTTTCATCTATCGCAGCGGTAAGTCCTGCCGCTCCTCGAATTCTCATCTTCCTTATTCTATTCAGGCGGCACTTTGTACGACCTTGCATTCCTCGAACTCTGGTACCACTTGCGCCTCGGCGGCTTAAGCCCCGATATGTTTATAGGCTCGGTGGACGGTGAGCCTGCTGACTTCTTGCGTCGGCGGGAGGAATTTGCTGGCGACCTTCGTGACTGGGACATTGCTCACGACCTAAACCACGCCGCCCACTCCAGCCGGCGGCTGTATTTCTACAACATCCTGTCTCGAGTTTTACGTGAGTGGCGTACCCAGGATCGCTCGATCCATGCCCAGTGCGACGTCGACGCAGCTATCTTGCTCCATGATATCCGGCGACGGGACTCTAATGTTCCGACCGTCGTGCCCTTGGCCCAAGGCACGCGCCGCCAGACCTTCGAGCGGTAACCCAGGCTAGTAGCTTTTCCCCGTTAGGGTCAAATAAATCTCTTTGCCCGGTCGCAAGCCGTTATCGTGACGTCTGATTCCTTCTGAGCTTTTGGTCCGGCAGCCGGTGGTACTCACCCGTCGGCTATAGGTTTTTACTTATAGCGGCCGGTGCTCAGTGAGTTCTTCGAGCGATGCCCGCCTTTTCTTTGGCAGCGACTTTTTACTCAGAACGCTTTAGGAGCTTCACCGGTCCCTCAGAGTACCAGCTCGTACTTCAAGCTCAGTTTGTGGGTCTTTCGTTCTTTCTCAGTGTTCTCCCGCTGACGGGTGCCTCTTCTTAGCCGGAGTACGAATGCCAGTGCTGCCTCAAGAACTACCGCCATTGCATCTGGATTCAGTGGGGTGAAGCCTGCCTCAGCTGCATGTTCATAGGCCGCGCCGCCTTGTGCTGCTACACTAAGAAGTCCGTCTGGCAGGCCGAGAACAGCCGTCGTCGCGACACTCTCCTAGCCTCTCGGCCGGGTAAGTCTGCTTTCTATCTTTATACCTCCCAGCGGGGGCCTTAGTGAAGTTTAGCTCCCTCCGCCGGACGGATCGCTCAGTTTGACTGGTACGCCCGGGCTGCCGGTGCCCGACTCGACGAGAAGAGGTACATTGACGTGCGTACTTGCACCATCCTCGCCGCCAGGTCCATGCTCGGCACCCTTGGGTTTGGCCAGCTACGCTTCTTGTACGGACTGTGGTTTGACGCGAAGGGGGCGGGCGTACGAAAGGAAATTGTAGATCTCCTCCGGGATAGGTTAGACGCTGTAGCCCTCCAGTCCGGCGCAAGGCTCCCGCCCGTCATGTTCATCGGGCCGTAAGCGTAGTAGGAAATATATTCCCACTGTCAAACGAACTTGCATCTTTAAAACTCTGTTTCAAGCTGCCCGATTAGGAAGGCTTCCTAGAAACCAAAGCTTCCTCGTGTTTTTGCCCAGCGGGAGCTCAGCACCTCGTTGGATATTCCACATGTATTGCGGATCTTCCGGGAGCATCGGGTGCAATGAGTCCCGCTGTCGATCTCTCTGTTTTTGGGTCTCCCGCCAGGTCTCAGAGAGATATTTAAGCTGGCGGGAAGGTCCCATTTGCTTCAGTCGTCTACTCATGTCTTTGCTGGAACATCCACTCTTCCCGAATGACCCCGTCGGCCCGCTCAGGGAGTACTATGTACGTTCCTGAACATTTTGCCTCGGGTAATTCCTCATCATTCGGCAGCCTGGCCGGGTATGCTCTGCGTGCCTCAACGCCCGTTCTCATTGCGAGTTTACTGAGTGGGGAGCGCCGTGCACCCGCTGTTACTTGCTGAAGCACAACTGCTCGTACACCCAGACCGCTGAGCTGGCCGATGAAATTGCTGCCCGCCGGCACCGTTTCAAAGAGGGTCCCGATCGTAAGTGACGACTTCTTTCTTATCTGTTGCGCCACAACTGATTCCCCGCTCGCTTCTAGCGGCTACGAAGGAACAGCTAGCTGCTTGGGACGTCCTTCATGAGGGGACCCTGGCGCAGTTCCCATTCTGGCAACAATACCATTCTGTAATCGTCGGGCGGAACGTCGCAGAGGCAGCCCAACGGCTGTCTTTTTACTTCGAGGCCCGCTTGGTTTTCCATCTTCTTCAGGAGGCCAAAACGGCTAACCTCCCGGCTGCATATGTTGCTGTTATCCGCGAGCGGTTAGACGTTCTCGCCAATAATCTTTTCCTGGATCTTCCGGCTAGGATGCGGGCAGTGTAGATACAGGCACATGTACTTTCGGATAGTTCGTTCCGATAACACACGCTCCCGCCCCATGTGAGGCCTTGGAAACATTTATTTCTTGGTAAAGATGTGCCCGCTGCCCTCAAATGACGTGCTAGGTGACCCACCTCTCCCCCTTTCAGAAATCTCAACTGTCCCCAGTTGATCGATCAGAGGAAATTCAGGTTCCCCGGCAGCAAATTTTCGTGCCACGGAACGATCGGGTGCGTTTGAAATAATTTTCTGCGCCACCGGCGGGTGCATCTACCATAAATGGTAATCCAAGTTCGGCCGTTGACCAAATTTCGTCCAAATTATCCTTACGGCGTTAATTACGGCCGCTCGAGTATAAGAAGCAGCGGGCGGACAGGTATACCCCCAGCCTCGTCTACTGTCTTTACTCTGCTTCCTCCAAAATGTCTCAAAACGATTACAACACCGTCAAAGCCGATTTCCTCAAGGCTATGGACGTTGCCGCCAACCTCGTCAAGTATTCGCCGCCCGAGTCTCGCAAAAACCAGCTCAAGGACGTCGCCGAGATCCTTGTAAGAGCCGCCGGCTACATTGACCAGTCTCGTTTTGTTAACATTATTCTTTCGTTCGTAGGCGCGCCTTCCCCCGCTCATGCCTTTCATTTTGGAAGACAAGAGCGCGGTTCTTCGTGAGGCAATCTTCACCTCGCGTGAATATTACCACTCCTTGTACGACCCGGATGGTAAACGGGACGTGACCTTCCCCGCTGGGTACGATGCCCTGCGGCGGATCACCAAGGCCATTCACGAAGATCGTTCCAAGAAGGCGATCCCGCCCGTCTCCACCGTTTCGTCTTCCAAGGGGACCCGGGTCGGTTTCACTGACATTTTTATTGCCGTGCTCACCATTGACTCACAACCATCCCCCGCTAGAAGAGTACTCGCGGGCGGTCTCAGGGTGAACCCGAGTCTGAGGACGAGGACGAAGGCACCGTTCGTGCTCCATCGCCCGCTCTCACCACCATCGGTGCTGACGAGGTTCGTTCTTTCATTTAACAGCTGGCCTGTGTAGAGCTGACGATTGACACTCCTATCATCGCCGTTGGGTGTTTGTTCACCCAGATGCTCGTTGACGATGAGCATGTCCCCGCTCCCAAGGCTCCCCCTACCGGTCCCAAGGCTAAGTCAGCCATGGCGGGCAAGAAGGGTGCGCGCGCTGTAAGTTGCACGTTATTTCTGCTTTAGCTTCTGTCATTCATTTCAATCTTTCAGCATAGCCCGGCCCCCGCTAAGAAGGGCAAAGGCAACAAGCGCGCTCGCATCGACAACGTCGCGTTCCACGAGGACTCCTTCCTCACCAACGGTGAGTTTCCCGTCCATTGTCAGTGGTTTCCCGCTGAATGTTATTACAGCAACGGCTGAGTTTTACGCTTCGGCACCCGCTTCAGGTGCCGTTGTCGACGAGGCCGCTAGCGTCGTTGAGATGGGTACCGAGTTCATGAGCAACCACCTTGCCTTGCGCAAGCGGATGTATTTCATCATGGTCGAGCTGGCGGTCATTCATGAGAACCTTCGTAGCTCTCTGGCCAGGCGCGAGCAGCTCCTCGACGAAGGAGAGAAGATCTCGGCTCGCCTTCGCGACTTCCCCGAGTCCTCCTCTGCCGGCGCAACCTGTTCGCAGCGCACTGGCGGGAGATGAAGGAAATTCAATTACTTAAAGACTTCGAATCTCGTTTCAGATTGTAACGTAGATATCGTAGCAGTAATTCATTTCCGCGCAGCGGCTTTCGTGGCAGAACGAGTCTTTCGTTTGAAAGGCAGCGGCTCATCCGTGTCAGGTTCCTCTTCCTCTTCTTCTTCCTCGGGCAAGGCCTCCTGCAGAGCCGGCTCTTCGTCAGCCGTCCCACTGGGGGTTAACCTTACATTCCCGAATTGGAAGTCATCTCCAGAATAACCGTCTTCCTCCTGGACCATCTCTTCTAGCGTCTCGGCCGAGAGGTCAATTAAGTCGTGAATGTCAGCGGGCAGCTTGATAGAGCGCCGCTGCTCGAAGGGGACTACCCTGAACTGAGCAATCTTTGATTGAAAGACAGAGCCGTCCATCTCCGCTACGATATAACTTCCACCTTTCGTACGCCGGATGATGATTACTGGTCCCAGGTATCTGGCGGCCATCTTCGTATTCAGCGACTTCTCAACGGTCGTATTCCTGATGAGCACCAAGTCGCCCGGCTCGAAATGGTAATCTTCGATAGTATGTTTATGTGCTATCTCATACCGGCGCAAATTCGCTCGTTTCTCGTCGGTGACCCGCTCCCTCATCTGCTCGACGTGAGTGGCGTGCTTAGCCAGAGCCTGGGCTCGATAGCCGATTAACTCAGCGGTCGTTAGAGTCCTGCCGGGCAGATGCACTAGCCAAGTCGCTTCTTCTATATCCAGCGGGAGGATTGGATGTGCGCCTGTTACCATAAAGTAGGGTGAACAACCCGTTCCTCGTCGAATAGTTACCCGGTCAGCCCACAACATCTGCGGGAAGAACCAGTACCACTTGCTGGGATTCCCGCCAGTAGCTTTCCATAAGGATTGCCTCATCGAGAAGTGCCCATTTTCGACTTTCCCGTTGGCTTGAGAATTATACGGCGAAACTCTAATATTTCTTATGCCGTATTTAGACTCAAGGTAGGCTACGGCCGCTAGGAAGGCCGGCGCATTATCTGTCACCAGTTCCTCCGGGCAACCCCACCTACAAATCACATCTTCCAGTAAGAACAAGGCCAACGTTCTGGCATTCTCGTTCTTTATCGGCCGCGCTTCTATGTAGCTGCTGAGAGAGCAGCGGGCGTCGACAATTTTATTGAAGCCGTTGGAAGGAGTACCAACGACCATCACGTCGACGTGTACCACCTGGAAGAGCGAAGGGGTATGGGTGACAACGGGCGGGATCTTCAATAAAGTCCTTTGCCTCAATTGACACAATTCGCAAGTCTTAATGTACCAAGTGACATCCCGCTCCATCTCAGGCCACCAGAAACGCATTTCTATCAAGGATTTGGTAGCAAAGACGCCGCGATGAGCTAGGCTATCATGAGCCGCTCGCATCATATACATTCGGTGTTCTTTGTCTACCACCAACTGATGTGCGCTCCCCGTCGTGGATTTGTGATAGAGTTTTCCATCTGCATCCTCGAAGAAGCCGGTGGCGAATCGCAAGAAAGCTTTGTATTCCTTGTCGTTCATGCCATCCGGGCGAGCCAGGGTGTTTCGCCGCCATTCCTTCATGAGGAGCAGCCGCTCGTCCGCTAGCTTCGCCGCTACCGATCGTTGGTCTTCAGAATACGGTTCCCGCTTCGTCGGGTCGTACTTCAATTCGAGGTCAGGGATCAGCGGCTCGCCTACTGGCTTGTCGTCACCCTTCGACTGAGAGAAGACTTCGAAAACATATTCCCTACTGAGGCGGGTATAAGCCCAGGCCTGTTCGGCGTCGTTTTCGAAGTCAGCGGCTGACCGAGCCTCGTCTCCTGCCAATTCAGCTACCATATATCCACCTCGGGTGTCAATATCGTGCTTGAAATCCTCGAAATTCTTGAGAGGCGGCCAGGCACTACTTTCAGGATGAAGACCCGGCGGTTCGTTATTATCGAACTCGTCTTCTGGATGATCATACTCTGGATCCCCCGGCTGGATACGCCGGCGGGAGAGTCCATCTGGCCCGAAAGTCTTGCCCGGTACATGCTTCAGAGTGAAATGAAACATTAAGATCTCCTCGATCCAGCGGTTGATCGTAGCGTTGGGTCCCATTCCCGGGTGATCCAACATGCCTTTGAGGTACTGAGCGTCGGTCTCGACGACCAGCTTGCGGCAGCCCAACAGCCAATATTGCATGTGATCTAGCGCCCTCTTCAAGCCAAACAATTCCCGCTTGGGCTGAGAATACCTCGACTCCCGGTCATTCAAAGGTATGGAGCTGAAGCGGGCATAGTACCGCTTATTTAGGTCCAAAGGATCCCGCTGGTACACATGCACCCCAACTCCAAGATACGACGTATCAACTGCCAGTACCACTTCTGTGTCCCATTCATATCTTATAGGTCTAAGCGCGGGACATTCTCGCAAAGCCTTCTTCAAAACTTTCATGCAGGCGTCTTGGGGCGGGCCCCACTCGAATATGACTTCTTTCCGGGTAAGCTTCTGAATCGGTTCAGCCTTGACCGTGTAGTCTTGGATGAACATCCTCATAACGCCCACAGTTCCCAGAAAGGCTTTCACATCGTGGAAATCCTTCAGCGGGCCCCAACGTTCAATGACGCCGATTCTATCTTCATCCGGGCGCATGCCCTCGTATGAGCAGACATGGCCGACCACCTTAAAGGTTCCCCGGCAAATCTGCAACTTCTTCCCGCTTACAGTCGCCCCAGAATAGGCTAGCCGGGTAAGTACCCGGTTGCAGTCTACCAAGTGTAACCACACGAAGACCCTTATCAGCGGGTTCTCTGGGATGGTCTCGTACGTCCCGTCAGGCTTCTCATATCGAGTGAAGCCGCCGGCGACAGGCACGTCATCTATATACGGCCGGGTAACCGCAGGAATTTCATCTCGCAGGATGTAGGTTACGTCTTCGTGGAAGATCGGCACCGAGTTGGTCCAACCCTGCGGCAATCTTACCAATCGAAGCGCCCCAAACGGAGTTTGGAAGGTCGTGTAATCTCGAGATTCCGGGTCAATCAGCCGGTGGTTGTACCCAGAATAAAGATCAAACGTGGACCCACAAGCCCTTCCTGCGAAATGTTCGGCTAGATCCGCGGCGCCGGGAGGCACCCCAGAGTGCGCAATGGTTACCGCGTTCAGCGGCTCCAACGAATGCACTAACCGAATTGACTTCTTATCACTCTTCAGAACTCCAAAGTACTTCGTGCGGTACGAGCCGTTGGATGGTTCGTAGATATTGGCGTCGATACTCGCCCTAAGCACCTTGCAGACTTCCTCCAGCTGCCCCGGCGGGATGGGAATATTTCTTTCCACCCAGACCTTATGGTCTGCCTTCACCGGGAACTTGACTGGCGGGAAGAAATCCGTCCTGAAAGTTCCTCGTTCACTGTCATCCCATGCTACCGTATTTTCGTGTATAGATAACATGTGATGAACCAGCTTCATCTCTTCATCATTCAGGAACCCATCATTATGCAGTTCGTCCACTACCGCTTTCCTTTCCGCTGTGTACCTCCCTACGGGAACGAACTCTGGCGGGTGAGGGTCTAGCGGGACGAGATTCTGCAGCGGATCCCCAATGATATTTCTCTCTATCCTGAACTCGGGAGGGAGCGGCTCGAGGACCGGCTTTACTTTCAGCGCTACCGGCTTATATTTCTTCGAGAACACCTCCTTCACCTCGACTTCAGGCGGGTGATCCTCGGGGACGATTTCCTCCATCAACACCACTTTCGTTTCGTTGTGTTCGAACCCGGGCACCACCCAGTCGGCGTAGTCACAGCACTGACAGCGCTCCCCCGCTGAATGCCGAGACCGCTCCTGTTTGAGCGACTCAACATCGGCACCGGCTGTCATGAACACAGCGGCTGGGTCCTTCAGCTTCTCTCTGACTTTATCCGTTATATTAGCTACGATGGCTACATAGGATTCGCCGACGTTCTTTCCTTCTGTCAGCTGCTCATTATATTCCTGAAATAGCTGAGCAGCGGGTTCGTCATCAACTTCTGGCATGGCAGCCGCTAGGTAGGCCATTTTCGTCTCGGCCATCGAAAACCCTCTTCTCCAGATTTCATCAAAGCGCAAATTCTAGGAACATTATTCTCGTCCAGTTCTATCTGAACCGCTAACTCTCCTTGATGGTTAATCAACTCCTCGAATTCTGAAAATTTTGTTCCTCTTCGCCGCTCGCCTGCGCAGCCGGTGGTGCATCGTTTTGTACGCGCCGCACCTGCCGCCGCTGACCTCTGGGGAAGGTAGGGACGACCACCCGCTTCGAAGTGGAGGGGTCGGTCAGAGTCAGGAACTGGTTCCCGTCAGAAGTATTTTTGATACCGCTGGCGGTCAGAATTTCGAAGGGCCGCCCCAGCAGCACTTTGTATGCCGGGTTCCGTATAACATGCACTTGTAGGTACACAGTCATATCGCCGAACCTGAAGGGGACGTTCCTTGCCAGACCGACTGACTTTTCGGTTTGCCCGTTGGCGCTCATCATGTGGATACAGTTATCAGGGTCCCAGCTGACTCCTAGCTCGGTGGCTACCGACAGGGCCCTGGACACGATCTGTGATCCACCATCCAGAATGCATTCGACTTCGGCGGCTCCATGAATGAGCGGGAAGACCACTCTCAGGGCCGCTGATTCTCCAGCAGAAGCTTCGGAGATCGCGACGAAGATTTCTCTCACCGGCTCACCATCGGCTACCGACTGCCAATATTGCACGGCCGGGTCGACAGTGATGAGAGCTCCCGCTGGCATGAGTCCATCGGCCACAGTTGAGACCTGGACTAACGCTTCGTAAGGGAGGTCCTCCAAGGCGACGCTGGAGGACTCGTCATCTTCGTCGGCTTCTTTCTCTGCGTGGCTAATCAATTGCTCGAGGGTGACTCGAACAGCGGGCGAGACTCTCTTCTTCGAGAGCAACGCCTTAGCCTGACGCAGCAACTTCGGGCTGAGAGCGAACAGCCTCCCCAGCGGGAGTGCTATTTCCAGGTTTCCGAAGATCTCCTTTATCAAGGATTCGACCTCCTCATCTTCCTGGTCCTCTACGGGCGCCTTCAACTCGTAGTTCTTTTCGTTGGCCGCTGGCGGCGCATTTCCCGCCGGCCGAACTCTAGGTTCGTTGGGCCTTTTTGCTGGCTTGACCGGGGGAACGTTCCTATACGGAAGTTCCGGCGGCTGAGTGCCATTTTGTTCTTCTGTCTCCTCCCGCTCCTTTTCCTTGGTCTCCACGATCGCCGGCTGTGCTTCGACAGCGGGCTTTCGTATCGTCCTCGGTTTATAGGGCAACTTCGGCATCACAACTTCCATTTTCTTTCCTGCGGGCGGGCGTGCTTGTCGGTTCTCCGGGGGCTTATCCGCAGTGGGTTTCCCCTTGGCCCCCTTCCTCGAACTCTCTAAAAATGCTCACCTTCGACGCTGTTCCCCGTTCGGGAAGGACCAGCCCGTTGGAAGAGCGAGAGTTCGCTGAGACAGCCGCCAGCAGAATCGCAACAGCGTTGGCGTCGAATTGCGGCGGGGGAGACTGGCTTTGATGAGCCACAAGGGGTGGTTGAACACCCCCCGATCCATGCGACTGGAGTTGCGTCACTTGCCGCTGGAGGTTTACTTGCTCAGCTCGCAAGGAAACCAGTTCTTCTTCTCTCGGGTCGTAGTAGAATTCCTCGTTCTGATTGAAAGCGGCTTGCGCGGCTTCCAGCTCTTGCTCATCCATGTCAAGAACGGAGAGCTGAGCGAAGACAGACTGGTAGTTTTGCGCAGCGGCCGTGGGTTGGGCGGCCGGGCGGTACTCCTCTACCTGCTGCTTCTTGGACTTGTGCCCGTCTTTCGGGATAGGTATCCCATCGGGGAAACAGTCTCTGAACGCTACGACCTTCATCTTTCCACTCCCTATGTGGGCTTGCCGAATGAGACACTTATCTCTAAAGTGCCCAAACTTGTCGCAATAAAGACACCCCTGATCCGCCAGGTTCCCTTTGAATTGCACGGTTGGCATTCGCGGGAAAGACTGGGAGTCAGCGGCGCCTGGGACTCTGCCCGGTAGGGACTTATAGAAGGACTCCAACTCGGCCATCCTCTTCTTGGTCGCGGCGTCGATCTCTTTTAATTGGGAGGTCTGGTTATCCAGCCGCTCCATCATAGTGACGACCGACACCTTAATCGTCTCAAGAAGGGACTTGTTAGGGTCCTCCTCTTCTTTCTTTACCGTCACGTTTGGGTGAGGTAGTATGGATCGCCCGCTCGACGCCTTTCCAGACCCGCTGGCGTTCTTGGACTTGCTCGAGTATCCCCGGTCAGAGGCGCCAAAGAACTCAGAGTTAGCGGTCGAGCGTTTTGCGATCCTTTTAGCTTCGGTCATGACCTCGGCCAGCGTCCATGTGCGGACCTCTGGCTCGTCAGCATCATCCCCGGCAGCGGGAGGTTTCCGCTCGAGGTTCTCCAGAATCCGTTCCTTGAACTCAGGACTCAACTTGGAGAAGAACATCGGGAGAGCCTCCCGGTGCGAAATTAATTTCGAATCGAGAAGCTTGTTCGCCTCGACGTTCATGACGCGCATTAGGCGCATGAGTTCGTCTTCATCGTCCCGGTCGATCCCCTCTTCCGTGAACTTACGAAGCTGCCGGTGCAATTTCTGCACAGAGCCCTTCTTTTGGTCGACTACGGACGGGTAATTTTCCAGGATTTCTTTCTTAAAGTCGTCGAACTTCTTAGAATACGAGGCGAATTGCCGCCACTCCTCGGCGGTTGCCTGAGCAGTATAGCGGCAGACAAACTCGTTCTTCTTATCATCCGGCGTCTCATCTAATTCCATCATACGCTCCACATGGTCCAGGAAACGAACGAGTTCCTCCGGCTCTTCCTCTTTGAAGAGCGGGGCGTTCCTGTCCCATGGTTCCGGCGCGCGCTTCTTTCCTCGAACGACAGGGTTGTTGTTGCCGTCGTCAGCCATCGGATTGTTTGAAGGGGTTGGTGAAGTGTTGAGTAGTGGTGAAGAGACAGACGAAAGAGTCGTTGACGACTGGGTAGCTGCACCGTCGGGCGTAACAGGTCTTGTGCCGGGCGGTTGAGTTGAGGTTTGTTGTTCCAGCGGAGCAGAGGGGCTCAACGACTGGGTTTGGCGGGTACGATAAGCGTGAGCTTGGGTTCGTCCGCGCAGAGAATAGAGTTCCGGGCAAGAGCAACAGGCGGGCGGGAAGGATCGTCAGTCTCGAGTTCGAGAGCAGCGGCAGCGGCACGTAGGCTAGTGTTGGTTGACCGAGGTTTTGGTGGTGGTGCTCTAGCGGATCGTCCTTCTGAAGCCACGTCTCTTCCGAAACTAAATGGCAAAATCTTCTATAGCGGGCCTGGAGCTATTGGCTCAACGGGCGGGTGTATATTCTATTCTCGAGTCAACCGGCGGATGGTTCGTGCTAGTTTAGAGCAGCGTCCACAAGTGATTTCTTTCGACTTGACACAAATAATCTGTCACCCCTCGCGGTGGGCTCCAGATGAAACGGTGCGTGTAGGTGTAGGCGTGAAATATACCGAAATATAAAATCACAAAATCTAATCCAATACGACGTGTGTGTGTGTGTGTTCGGGGTGGCGGGAGCACGTATCGTCCCTCAGAATACTTGTGCAAGCTTCAATCAATCAAGGTCGCTACGTTTGAGCGGGACGAACTACTAGATTTGTCTAGCGAGAACGTAGCGGGCAAAACGATTCGCAGCGGGAGAAGCGAAGAGTCACTCTTTCTGAGACTTCGAAATGAGAAATTCTGAGTCTAGCGGGGAGGGTCTCCGTGCCAATAGAAAAGCGTCGCCCGGTAGTGGATCGTCAACCGGCAAGAAGCTTTCTGGATGACAACCGGCGGGCAGAAGGCGCGGCTCAGCGGGACGGGGTTCTTATACGACCGGCGCGGCTCTGGCGAGAAGCGGGGCTCTTATGTCGATGGCGCGGACACTAACAGTGACCCGGGCAGTTACACCACTACGCGGCGGCGAGCTCGAACGGGGGTCTTGGTTATACCGCGGAACGGCTGGCACACGGGGCGTCGACGGCGCGGAATCAAGCACGAACGGGGGTCTTGGTTATACCGCGGAACGGCAAGAAACGGGGCTTCGTATTTCAGGAGGGCTCGGGCTCAAAGGCTGGCGGGGCTCTCAAAGTTCTGGCGGCTCGGTATGCCACAAGTCTTTCCGTATCACTCGAATCTCTCTCAGATATCAAGTCTAGTCTCTTTCAAAGTTCAATTCAAATTCTAGAGTCCGCTACAAACTGCCCTTGTCTACGGGTAGGTAATTGACTGAGTAACAAAAAGTACACCGGGAGATTAAATACATGCAGCGGGAGCAGAAACAACCAAATAAAATCATGATGAGAGAGTGTCCAAGTTTGATGCCGCGCCCGCTGGGAACCAATGGTATATTCAGGATTGCGAGTCGTGAGTGAAAAGACTGCCTCCCGGAGAAAGTCCATGCGGGCGGGTGGGTATTGCGCCTTATTGCAGTGCAATGGCGGTGCTGGTTGCCATGTCCCCGGGAGGGGACACGAAATTCCTCCTTCATAATATGGTCCTGCCGCTGGTCGAGTTGAAGTCGAAAAGGCTTCCCGCTGAGTAGTTAGTCAACGGCTCGATAGCGGTCAAGTTCGTCTTGTCTTCTATCTTCAGAACAGTCTAAGTTCCAGGAAAATAGGGAGAGCCGAGTCGCGTTAGCGGCTCGCCACTCGCCGTTCGGGGTTGTCCCGCAATCAGCGGGAAATGCCCCCGGCAACTCGCCATGTCCTTCTCATCATTCTGACAGAGCCGTTGGCAGGATAGCCGCTGGCTCCGAGGTGCTCCCGCTGGCAGTCGGTTAAGTCCCAGCTGTCCGTAATCAGCCGGCGTGCTCGGTTAAAGCCTGCCGGTGATCCCGTCCGTCGGTAGAGTGGTGGCCGTCCTGGAGTTCGAAGTTGAAACTCAGTATGGTCCCCCGCTAGATCTTCTTCATGTTGGTCGGCGGGTGAGCGCCTAACCTCAGGGAGGTTGGTAGTTCCTCTTAGTCGCCTCCAGCACCTTGAGATAGTAGTTTCCCACTAAGTCTCTTGGCCCGGCAGTTTAGAAATAGTCAGCGGCAGAGTCTCGCACCCCATGTTTAGGGAAACGTCGCTAAGCCGCTGCTACCCGTTGGTGTCCCACCAGCTTGTCGGCTATCCACAGCAATAAGATACTGCCCCGCGAGGACGGGCATATCTTCTAGTATCCTAGCCTCACTTCTCCCGCTGATAGGTCTCGAAAATCGATAAATTCCGGGCATTTCATGCCTAGCCGCTGAGCGGCCCTATCAACGTAAATAAGGAAGGGAAGAAAGCGCTGGTCTACTTACCTTGGCAGCGGGCTTCAGCGGGAGCTATGGTTGAAAGATTGATGGGGGCGTCGACCATGCGCACAGTTGTGGGTCATTTGAAACATCTGGGTTGACTCACTGGATCATCACAGATAGATACTACGATCGTGGTAGATAGCTAGATGCCGGATATCCAAACGCTGCTTGCATTTTAGCTTGCCCGGGATTGTTCTAAGACGCGAAAGCTGAAAAAGAAGGAGAGTGGGAAAGGACTTACGTACCTTGCTCCAGAGAAAGGTACGTAACTCTCCCCGCTTTCAGCCTGAGAAAAGGAACAACGGACCGGTTAGAGATTGACAGCTTCTGTCAATCAGGCCTGTCAATCTCGTTTCACTTTTCCGACGCGCAACTGAAAATGTCTGAGATATATATTCATGTACAGGTAGGTAGGTGTACCATAACTCATTGAGAACAACAGAGATTTCACAATACCGATACATGTGTCATAGTTTAAAAATAACAGAGATTTGACTGTACAGACAACGGATATTCAAGACATGCGATGAGGCAGGCAGTGATTGTGGTAGCAATTCTCCAAACGCTGAGTCACGGCAATTGGTGGGGAGGCGAGGAAATCATCCCACTGCAGACAGCGGTTGTGCGTATGGAACACGAAACGGGTGGAAGTGATCGATGTAATGATTGAGCGCTCGCTGAATCGGTTCAACGGCGCCACTGCGGTACCTGGTGGCGACGACGAAAAGGCGAAGGCATGAGAGACGTCTTAGCTTGCGGACGAGATCCCTGGCAAGCCCAGGGTATTGTGGCTGAATTCAAATCAGAAAAAAAACCATGATTTTTGAAGATGATGAACTCACCGTTGGGTCATCAACTCCCCACATGATATCCGGCCTCACAATCAGCCTCTGTAATGCTGGGAGAAAATCGTCGAGTCGGGCGTAGTCGAGAAGTTGAACGGCCAAGCAATCGAGCTCCGTGATCGGCACGAGAGAATGTCCAAAGAAACTTGGACGCACGACGTCTTGCTCATCGGCTCGGGAGTGCGGATACACCAAATTTGACCGAATGAACATCGGCGCCATCGATGAGGGTGTGCACGTCGAAATGCCGCGCCTCAATCTCACGAAGGCTCGGCAAGAAATCGAGGGGAACAGAGGCTTCGCCATGGGCTTCGAAGTAGAGGGATAATAGAGAGAGAGGGCAAAAGATATGCTGCTGCTGGGAAAGAAATCGACGGGACGAACGAGTCGATGGGTAAACCGTAGCGGAAGGTACGGAGAGTGGCATCCAAACAGAACAGAACGTCCTGGAAATCCACCGGTCCCATTATGTACAGGAGCCGAAGATTGGTCATGCTCGCAAGAGCAGACCGAAAAACTGTGCCTTGGTGCCTTGAGGACGAGCGGTGTAGATGGAGGAGTCGTACCTGCGTAGAAATAAGCAATAAAAAACAGAGTAAAAAGATTTTTTTCTTACATAAGAGCCGAGGATTGGGCGAGTGTGAAGACTGCGAAAGAATTGCAGTGCTTGAGGAAAAGGAAGACGAACATATTGGTAGAGAAAAATTCCGCAAACGCGCGGAAATCTTGATTAACGAGGGTGAGGGAAAGGAGGGTGGAGGTAGCACAGAATTGGGCTATACGACGCCGAATTTCATTGGATATGCCGGTCGAGGACATGAGAGTGATGTGGAAGAGAGAATTTCCAAATTGGGACGTTTGTTGACAGCCATCACTTCTCCTCCTCTCCTCCGTCGTCCCGCTGCTGTCTACATCGGCGGCCTCTGCGCGCAAACCCTCGTTCTGCCACCCTTGGCGCCGGTCCTCGACTGTGGTGCTCTGCTGCTCTCTTCCTCCGCAGCCATGGCCAGACGTCGATTCACCTCAGTCTCAGTTTCTCGAGTGCCAGACTCAGACAGCGATGAAGGACCGGCGCCTACAACAGAACGAATGCGTTTGGACAGCACCGTACGCGTAGGGGGCCGCACAGTTCACTCCAGCCGATACCTCGACATTGAAACGTCCCCTCAAAAACGTCGGCGCCAACACACACCCCAGCCAGATTACCTCGTACCGGATGTCGCTGCCGAGCCCGATTTTAGCTACGCTTCTGCGGATGTGCAACCTCCAGATGAAGAAGATTTCTTTGCGTTTGATGAGGGGCATCCGGTGGACAAAGGGCCTCGTGAATCACGGGAATCGGTGTGTATCCTATCGGCTTTTCGTTTGACAGCACTTATCTGACAATCCTCATGTAAAGGACCGTCCCTTGAATATGTGGGCACGGTATGATCAGGAGCAGTATCTGGATGAGCTGCTGCGCTGCGAAGGACGCGGAGACTACGTCAATCAGTCTCGGTGTGCAGAGTGCGGCTTGGCTGGGACACAGGAGCATCGCTGTCGAGACTGCTTCACCGACGCGCTTTTCTGTTCAGCGTGCATGGTGAAGCTACACGCTGACAACCCGTTCCATACTATAGAGGTGTGTGGTTCGCTCACCCCCAATGACTTTTCGCTAACAAAGAATAGACGTGGAAATCTACTCATTTTTCACGCAATACTCTGAGGGCTATTGGAGCACGGCTTCAACTCGGTCACCTACGCGGCGAGCGCTGCCCCGGGATGCTCAAAACGAACGCCAGAAGAGGTTGCGGCGGACAGCAAGAAAACCCTTCTGTATTGTCGATCACAACGGAATCCACGAGGTCTTCGTCGACTTCTGTGTTTGTGGGCATGCTCAGTCCGCCCATGGTACAGCTTCTTCGAGCAAGACTATACCCGGCAACACCCCTCCGACCTGCATCAGCAGCGACGTTCCGTGTCCTGCGTCAATTTCATAAGCATTCGTTCGAGTCAAAGTGTTCTCCGTTTGAATTCTACAACGCCCTGGCCCGCGAAACAAATAATACGGGCAATTTTCAGCCGCGGGTGAGTCTCCCAGCTTCTACTGTGTTACCGAAGTACTGACGTATCCCTAGAACCGCTACAGGGAGTTTGTTTGCATCTCGCGTGAATGGCGCCGGCTCCAACCTCCTCAAACGCTTTGGCCGGGGCCACATTGTGGATGGTGTGCGCAACATCGAAGCCGGTGCATGCGCGCTGCTTTGTCCCCACCTGCCCACAGCCTGGGAAGAATCTTCCTTTCGGCGGGGAGTGGAGGTCAGCTCCGCATGAGGAGAAGTTTCTGTATGCCGGCTTCTACGCCGTGGATGCAAATTTCCGTATGGAACGCAAACAGGTATCGTCGGAAGACGTCGACCCGGGCCTGAATGAAGGGGCCGCTTTTTTTGGGGAGGTTGGGGAATACATGGAGCATGTGAAGGCCCATTGGGACGACGAACAGCAGGTATGAAGCCCAGCCCATTCTAAATGCTGGGATTGACCCGCATTTTTTGATCAGAAAAGTACATGCGTTTCGCACGACGCCGTCAATCAACCTGACCGCGAATCTCGCGGTACGGCTTCGTCTGGTATTGGGACCGTAGATTGCGCCCGCCACAACATGAAGCGCCCGAATGGAGTCGGGGACCTTCAAAAGGGCGAACGGTCAGTCTCTTTTTTCATAGCGTGCTATCACAAGCTAATAATGGACTTTAGCTATATTAACATGGATTACATGCTTTGGAAAAGCCTCGAAGGCTACGACGAGCTCATGTTGATCGTCCCTCTCGTACGATATCGTGTGCCAATGGAGCATTAATCTTTGGCCCCGCCTCCTTTCATACAGTCCGGAATTCCATCGACGCGCGGGGACGGGATACCGTCGGTGGATGTTCCTTGTCCCCAAGTTCCATCTACCGGCACACATCGAGGAGTGCAACATTCGCTACTCCTTCAACTTGACGCCGTACGTTGGGCAGACGGACGGAGAGGCACCGGAGCGGGGATGGGCAAACGTGAATCCGTTGGCAACGAGCACGAAGGAGGATGGGGGCCCGGAGCTCGGCGGGACACCCTCGACGATCACTTCAACGACTGGAATCATAAGAAGATCATCGCTCTCGGTCAGTTGATGCTGGGCCGCATCCAGAAGGCCGTGGCGGAGATGGTGGAGAAGCAGGAGGAGTTGGTGGAGATGGAGGCTTCGCTGCCAGAGGAGATCGTGAAGGAGTGGACGAAGGCGATGCAATTGTGGGAGGCCGACGCTACGAAGCCGAATCCCTTCGACGTGAAGGAAAAGCATGCGAGTTTGGAGGCCGTGCGGGGGCGGATCGCCAATGAGACGCGGGGTGCGCGGGCAGGAGATGCGGCCGACGATGTGCGGGGTGAGCTCCACGCGTCCGAGATGATAGAGATGGGATTGCGCTTGGAGTCACAGCAGCGCGATTTGGGATCGGATAACGCAGTATTGACGGCGCATGCGTCAGACGGGCAGAAGACGACTCTCCTGGAGCGCCGCAACAAACTCGCTCGCAAGATCACCAGCTGGATCAAAATCCAGAGCGAGTTTCAGCCCGAGGTGGCCCGTCTGAGGGAGGCAGACGATCGTGCGCGCGCAGAGGCGGCCAAGTCTCAGCCGACGACGGGAATCGCAGTCGAGAGCGTGCAGCTCTGGCTGCCATCGAAGCAAGCCAAGACGCCGGGATCCGCCCCCAAGCCATCTCATGCTCGCTACGAATTCGACATGCGGGAGGCGCGCGCGCATGAGGCCCTCGAGGAGGTACGGTGCCTCCTCCTCGTTCGCACCCACCACTACAAGTTCAAAGATAAGAACGTGTTCGGAGTGGCAAAGTCTACCCGTTCGAGAACCACTATCGAGGTGCTGGATGAGCGCATCCGACGGGAGGCGAATGAATACCGGGCAGCGCGCAGCGCAATGGCTAGCTTGGCTCCCTCTCTTAACGAGACACGGTGGGCTCTGGTGTTGAGGGATCTGAAACCGGAGGATATTCGGGCAATGCCGCGCGCATTATTCAGCGACCCCGAGAAACGGAAGGGGAAGAAGCGTGCGCGGAGGGACAAGGAGGCGGCAGAACCCAAGGAGATGTCATGGATCTGGCGGACGGGGATGACTTCTCTTGGAGCATCAGCGGCGACAAGTGAGGAGGCGGCTGCGAGGGCTACGAACGAAAGCCTTCGCGTAGAGTGGGCCAAGGCTCGGGCTCGGGCACATCGGTGGAGGGAGGAGGTAGACTTGTTGGAGGAAGAGATGCGTCGCATCCTTGTCTTCCTTGACTGGAAGGCAGGTTGGTGGCGGGAGCTCAATGGTCGGGGTGATGTGAGGGATCCAGGGCTGAAGGAAGGGCTTGTTGCGTATGCAGAGCGCCAAGCTGGTATTCAGGAGGCGATCAAGCAGAGATTCGAGTCCGATTGGCAGGATGTCGCCCAGTGGATTGCCATGGGTCGTGAGGGAGCGGCTGCATCGAGGGAGAGGGCGTCGGCAGCGATGGAAGGTGGTAGCGATGAGGGCGAGGAAGAAGAAGACGAGGATAGCGCCGATGAATCCCTCCAGCCTGTGCCTTCCGCTTCAAGAAATGTCGCCGCAGTTTCCGTTGGTTTCGTAGCGAACTCACTGTTACCGGACGCTTAGCTTACGATGGTGTATCTCTCGTATTTTTCGTGTACTTGTGTGTAGAAACCGATTATATTTCATGAATTTACAGTGGGAGATGCGCTGGCAGTCCTTCCGGATTGGGAAGGACCTTGAGTTCCTAACAGAATGCAACAATGATGGCGGGCAAGGCCAAACAGTCCCTACATATCTCTTCATCGTCAACGATGATCAACGCCTCTTGATCGCTGTGTGGACAGCGAGCACGGTCTTTCTGCCAACGTCAAGGCACTATAACACCGGGTAAGCTCTCCAGTGGTCTTTTATAAAAGGAAGCCGGTAAACTACTGCGAATTTTTAATAACAGACGAAGCGGTAACTACAGCCCTTTTTTATAAAAAACCACCAGCAAGGGGTGCGGGAGTTGAGATCGTTGATTGCCATGATTTTTTGGTCGCAATACTATTCCGATTCGCGAATTAGGATTCAGGGGGAAGCTATAATCAATGCAGCAAACACCAATAATCGCTCGAAAACGAATGGTCGTAGGTTCGTTACAACTTGGTTTCCGAGGGCTGCATTTTGATATGCACTCCCGAAGCAATCAGCCTGTGCTTTGTAGCACTCCATATCTACAAAACGAACGGTTGTATGGGTTCGAAGAAAATAGCAAGATGGAGGAACATCACGACACCTCTGTTCGGGCAGACATCGCCCGAGAGCCGACAGTGAGGGTTGTATTCACAATGCGTAGAGTCTCTCCACTACAAGGCAGAGCCAAGATCAGAATCGAGTTAGCCGGGGAGAGTGTTTTCACTTACAGCGCCGCAGGGGCGTGGAAGACAACGTTGAGCGATTGAGAGACGGTGAACACATCTGGTTGTAAGATCCAGAGACAGAGGCCAGACATCTATTGGCGAGTTCCAGCTGAAAATAATATCGAGTCTGGCTTCACTTACAAGTCAATAAGATATGCGGAACACCCTCCGTGGACATTCCCTCCACCGTTAAGCATATCTGCACAATGCAGTCATGATTGCAAGTAGAAATTCGACCGGCGCAAACAGAGAAATACATGAACGATTACCTTCGGCTACGACAATCTCACAAACCAGCCTCCCCTCCTTCTTCAGCGGCTCCGCAGCTTTACTGTCCTAGGAGGCATGGGTAACCACTAGTCGCTTGAATTATGGAATCTCCGAAGACGGTCTTCCCTTTTTCTATCCTTTGCTGGCGATGCTTTGCGAAGTACCGTGGAATGTCAGTGAAGTACTTCATCTGCTCAGGGTCAAGATTTCCTGAGATCGCATTGCGGTGGGCGCCTTTGAGAGGCGTAGGCCAAATAGAGGGGAAAGTGGCGGAGGGCGAAAAAGCGAGCTGGCAGCGGCCACTGTCACGGACAGTGACGTGGGAACATAGCAAACACGATCACGTGGAATCGCGCTTCAGGCAAGCCTCGATTGCGCATCGTGATTATTCCGAGGTTGAAAGTAAATGTCAATGCAGCACCAAAATCTCCATCCACGCTTGATTCCTTGAAAGTAAGCTTCTGCAGTAAACTCGAAGCTGGTGTAAACTCATCTTCAACGTGAGACTCCAAAGTCTCCAAGATGCGGAATGTGAGTTGAATGAACCTACTCGATGTTCGTGTCCATTTTTTAAGCCCTGGTTGCGCGGGTGCGCCGCTGCGAAACTTCATAACGTTGAACATGTTTCTTCCAAGTCCATGCAGGAGAAGCCCGTTCGATTCGGGAGGGAGCTGTGGTTTCGGTGGTAAGCGAAGACTTTTTCTGTCGTGACATTCAACCAAGACGAACCAATTGGCAGAATTAGCAGCTATACACAGTCTGAAAGGCGCGATAAGTATATATGGTCAGTTCAGTGTCAGCTTACGAACAGTCAAAAATGCTCATACCAAGGCTTGAATGCGATGGTGCGTCCCCTACAAGTAGTCGAGGACGCGGTTCGAGCGTTTCCTGTAATTTCTTGGTGAAATTTTGTCGCATGGCACTCTGGCACTTGAATACAAAACTGGCTCGGATTTTGTATCATCAATTGTCGAGTGCGCTGGTGCGCGTCTGCTTTCCATACGTTGTAGTAAGCGCAGAGTATACAGGCAGATCGCCCGTTCGATTCGGGATATTCGACTAGCAAAGCGGGCGAATGCACATTTTTTTCCATTCACCAGCGTTCTATGATGCGCAGAACTCGCGTTAGCGGCGTTTATCTTGAGCAGGAAAATTTGAAGGATTGCAACGACTTGTCGTCCTTTTTGTTATGTTCCTCGAACCAGGGGAATGACGGTGAAGGCAATTGGGGCTTGTCCTATTTTCAGTCGAAATGAGTGATAGCCACATTCAACAAGAGAAAAGAATGACCTGATGTACCTGCTTACCTTGCCTCATATCGTCCCAATTTAGTGAGCAATGGTACGGTATTACCGATGCGGAGTTCCATTCGGGAGCACTGCTGCCAGGTATGATGTAAACTTAGGGTTGAAACTAAGTCCGAGCTCGGTCTAGACCACCAAGAAGCGGAGAAGATAAGCCCAGTGGAGAATCTCGGGTTTAAACAGATAGAAAACTCGAGGAGAACATGAGTCGGTCCGGCTGCCACCGCGAATTTGCAGGTAAAAAAAATCGAAAGCCAGTAAATCGATCAAGCTTTGTGCAGAAGAAGCAGCTTTTTTGAAGCCAGTAGGACGAAAAGCAGTCGTACACGACGAGCAAAAGGCCGTCGATGATGGTGGATTGAGTTTGAGTTGCAAAAGACGTGTTCGGGCCGAAAAATCCGGTCAAGATCTGATGATCTTTTGACAGATTGCTTTGTCAGCAGCGGCTTGCTTGTCCCCCGCCATCGTCTGTGTGCTCGCAAAATGATTCGGTTCGACACTCTCCCGCCCGAAGTAATGCAAGCAATGTGCACCCCCATGCACCAGATTCTCCCCCCGACTGCCCTCCCACCAACGAACTCCCAGATGCCCCACCCCTCCTCGGCATCCCCATACGCTCCCTATCCTTCGTCATCGTCATCTGCGACGCAACCCCCAAAGATGAGCGGCGGGCTTTATCTGGGATCTCTCAGCGCCGTCAACGACCACCCTTTGCTGCGCCTCCCATGGGATTACACACCTCGTACAGGCTTTGGAAGCGCCATGGGCGCCTCCAGCACGAAAGGAGGATGGATTCGTGGCTTATAGCATCGATATTCGGGATAAGGAGACTGTGGATCTGAGACCACATCTGGAGGCCGCCTGCGTATACATTGAGCGCGCATTGAAACGCGGCGAGGGCGTGTTGGTGCATTGTCAGCAGGTTCGTGATCTTGTCCTTGTTCTTTTTGATTGGTTCTATTTTTTTCGAGCAATTCCTTTTTTCGTAGACCAACGATAATGAACTAATCTTCTATGCATCTCTGCAGGGGCGTCTCCCGCTCCCCCTCAATCGTCATCGCATACCTCATCCGCAACCACGGCATGTCCTACGAGGCCGCGCTCGCATTCGTCAAGCGCAAACGCGCCTGTGCGAAACCGAACCCCGGCTTTGCGCGTGCGCTCGTGGAGTGGGAGCAGGCTTGGCGCCGGCCCCAGGCTCAACGGCGATTTACATCCTGAATTAGGCAGGATCCCTTTGTAATAACAAAAGCCCGGTCGCGTGCGTTTCTTCCTTTCTTCGGCATGTAGTAATTGACAGAATGCATGTCCCGTAGATTCGCCACACCCGACTCATTTGCGGGATTTCTAATCCAACTACTGACGCCGACCTTCGCTCATTCACTCTCGTTTTTGGATCTCTCACGACTCTCACCAACACACATCATTCATCCATCCACCATCTATCCAATCAATCCAATCCGCAACCTGACTGTCTACGTCGCAGCCTCATGAACCCCTGTCTGTCTGTTGATTCACTCACTCCTTCGCCCTGTCTTTGTACATACCACGCTCATTCTCATCTTATCGCATTATCATCATCGCGTGACGCCGTTCCTTTCATTGAATCTGTATCTCATTCGTTATCTTTCTCGGACTCGGACATGCAGACGGACAGACATACTCGGACGCTTTCTCTGCGCCTTCCATCTACCCATCTATCTCGCAACTAGTACTGGTGCTTCGTGGGTTTCAATAAACCCCGACACCGACCTGTTGGAAAAATCATGTTGTATTGTATTGTACTTGTCTTCGATCTTGTCGGACATCATCTGCTACCTGCCCACGCACGCACTCACATCTCTCCATTCATCCTATACCACCACCCCTCCATCCTATTTTCCTCTCTATTTCATCTATGTCCCTTGTCTTGCTTTCGTTTTTGGGTTTACGGGCTTTTGTCGGACTATTTATCTATTTATTAGAATGTCTACGCCTGTAGGCACTTTTCTATCATTTTGTTCCTCTCCTCTGTTTTGGGTATCTGGGTTGTTTTGGTCTTTCACGCATTTTCTTTCTTTCGTTTTTGTTTGCACTACCCTCTTTTGCCTTGTTCATTGATACACGCTCTGTTTGCTGTCACCTACTTACTTTCTTTCGAAAATCTTGCATTGAGTACTCCAACAATGCGCATACTCGTTGGAGCAGAGATTGTCTGATCTGGGTTCAACTCCCACCGCAGATATTCCTCAAGTGGCGCTTTGTTTTTTTTTCTTTGAAAGAACAGTAAACTTGTCGAGTGAGGGCTTCCAATGAATTTCTTCAACAGCCTCTAGATATCCAAATTCGAGAGGAAGGAAGATCGGGTAATAGGTATTTCTCCCTCGGGGATTCTACGAGAAGCCATCGAGTTAATTTCAAAGTGGCTCGTGGGTCGCCGGTTGAATACATGGAATCTCTGGAGCATGCAACTGAACTAGGCCAGGTCAGAAACTGTAAGCCACAACCCACCCACAAAATCGAAGTTTTTGCCGAATCGTGCCGAACCCCTCGGCTAATTTCGCTCTAACCGCACCATCACCATGCAATCCATAACCTTTGTGTTCTCGGGCGCTAGAATCGCCATCTGCGCACCTTTGCGTTCCCTACGCACCCCGCACTCTATCCTATGCCCTTTCACTACGTCGTTGTCGGTGGAGGAACTGCGGGTCTTGTCCTAGCTGCCCGTTTGGTCGAGAACTTTCCGGACGTGAACGTTTGCGTGCTCGAGGCTGGCGAAAATGTCACCCACGAACCTGACCTGGTGATTCCTGGTAGGCCAACCGTTCGTTACTCCTTCAATTGTCGCAAAAACGAGGCCCAGGATTCGCATTCAAAAATCTTGGCCAACCCAGGCTGGATTGGGGTTTTATGTCTACGCCACAAGAATACGCCAAAGGGCGATCCATTTATATTCCAAGGTTATCTACATTCAGAAATGCATGTGTTCAATTCGCTGAGTTCTCTTTCAGGGGTAAAGCTCTGGGTGGAACGAGCATGGTGAGTGTTTCGTGTTTCGTGGGCCTGAGTAGTGTTTGAGAACAGGCGGTAGATCAATCTCATGACAATGGGACGGTACGATCCGATGCGCTGTGTTGTCTACTTCTGACCTTCTACCAGGGCTCATAAACACGAATATGACGGTGGGTTTCCCGCCTCGATTTTTCTTCCGCGTTCTCATCGAGTACAGCATTTGCGGCCCTTGGGTCTCCAGGATGGGGACTGGAATGGTCTCGTTGATTATTTCGAGCCGTAGGTTGAGTCTCTTTCACCCCTGTGCGCGCTCATAGCGAGAATTGCAGTCCGAAACCTTTGCTCCAAGCGAAGAAGAAAAGTCGAAGCTCAACGTCGCGTTCAACAAAACGGCTCATGGAACTTCGGGTCCTATCCAGCGGACATTGCCGCAATGGATCAGCGACGTCCAGGGCCCGTTCACGCAAGGCATGCAATTCTCTCGGGGTTGCATGGAACAACGACGCCGTGAGTGGCTAATCATTTGTGCTCGTGACGCCCGCCTCACTTGGCTTCAGACGTCCGGAAACAATGTTGGCCTGTGTACCAGCTACCATTCGATAGACTCGCATGGAGCCCGTAGCTCTTCTGCATCGGTACGTTGTTTCAATGTGCCGCGCTACGCGTACTCATGTTCGGCAGGCCTATTACGAGCCGAACGAGCACAAGGCGAATCTCACTGTCGTTACCGGTGCTCGCGCCACTCGCATTCTGTTCGATGAGTCCAAAGACAGTTCTGGAAATTTGGTTGCCTCCGGGGTTGAGTATTTGAAAGACGGAGAGCTGCACACGGCATCCGCCCAGCTTGAAGTTCTTCTCTGCGCTGGTGAGACATCTTCTTGTCATTGTCATTTTCCCCGCCAATTGCTTCACAGGCACGATCCAAACCCCTCAAATTCTCGAATTGTCAGGTGCGTCTCATGATGCTCGCCTTTGTCTCAAATTTCACTTGAACCAGGTATCGGAGAGAAGAAAATACTTGAAGCGTGTGGCGTAGCGCTGAAAGTGGAACTCCCTGGGGTCGGTAATAATCTGCGTGAGCGCTTTTTCTGCTAGAATAAATGACTATACTGATACATTCTTGTTTCAGAGGTCTGTGTTGCCTCGTGCCTCTGTACTGCACGCTGAGTTATTGAACAGGATCATTTCTGGAGTCCTTTTGTCACCGAAACAGATACGAAGTACGAATCCGTCGAAATCATGAGCGACCCTGCCCGAGCCGCACGGGAATGGAAGATCTAGTACGCTTTTCCTTAGTTAGTATGTTATCGCTGCCGTGCTCAACTCGACCCCAGCGAGGAGTCAAAGAAGGGGATGCTGTCCGGGACATGCTCCACTCTGTACGCGTTTCTGCCCAAGAACAACTTCATGGATTCGGTGCCGAAGACGGGTCATTCATCTATGAACCCGTCTTTGCACGCCGTTCAGAAGGAATGGCTTGCCGCTGACGATATCCCGTTCCTCGAGTATGTCCTGAAACTCAATGACACGCATGATTCTCATCGACTCAAAGGGTCGCTCTATTCCCCGGGTGCCTCCCCGTTCCGGGCCTCAAACCCGAGCCAGGCAAGAGCTACTGCTCGGTCTTCCTCGCTTTGACGCACTCGTTCTCGAGCGGCTCGATACACATCACCTCTTCCGACCCACTTGCCCGCCCCAGCGATCGACTATCGGCTCCTCGACAACGAAGTCGATCTCGACATCCTGGTTCATGCCATCAAGTTTGCCAGGAAACTCGGCACCACGACAAGTCTCAGCTCTGTCTTCACGCAAGAGATCGTTCCGGGTCCGAGCGTTCAGACCGATGAAGAAATCAAGGAATTCATTAGGTCCAGCATTGACACTGTGTTCCACCCCATCGGCACGGCTGCGATGCTCCCGCGTGAAAAAGGCGGAGTCGTCAATTCATCGCTCAAAGTCT